>APFE030216227.1:0-43175 GCA_000404065.3 Pinus taeda
TAATAGTCGGCCATTTACTCAGATGAATAATATTGAATGTTATGTATGTCATAATATTGGACATGTTGCAGCTAGTTGTAGAAGAAGAAGGGTTCAAGACCATCATGCAGAAAGATCATCTCATTCAAAGTACTTTAATGGATATTGTTTTGCTTGCAATATGTATGGTCACAAAGCTGTTGATTGTTACAGGAGGAATATGAAACATATGAGATGTTATGCATGTAACAAGTTTGGACATATAGCAAAGGAATGCAGGAAGAAGTTTCGGGCACCACACCAAAAGGAGAAAACATCAACATGCTTGAAAGTGTGGAAGAAGAAGGAAGTCCAGTCAGAAAGATGTGGCACAACACAGGATTCTCAGCACAACACAGTCATAACAGACTCAGGGGGAGCTGAAAGTGTACAACTTCAGTCTCCTGAATCTCATACGCAAGTTTCATAAATGAAAGTTGCGTATATACGCGAGTTATACATTGCAAAGTCGCGTATACGTCAGTCTGAAGAAAAGCAGTGGGGATAGGCTCAGAAAAGGGGTCTGATATGTTTCAGTCCATTATTTTCTCTATCGATTAATAGTTATAGTCTACGGAGGATGTGTGGAAATGTCTTGATACGTGTAAGAGGTTTAGAAGTATTTTGATCCTAACTTGATGATGATGATGATGATGATGATTTCTTGATACTTGTTGCTATATACATGATCAGATCTAACAGTAAACAGATGGCACTTGTTGAGGGGAAGCACATGCCTTTAACAAAGCATTGTTGGCATTATGGTTAATAGTCCTTAATGATGATACTTATATGGCTAAATGATATATCTTGCTATGATGTGGTTATGAGTTGTCTTGGTTGATGTTCAGAATCATACTTGTGGATTGATGGTGCATATATGATGCTTAAATGATATGGAGAAGTACAAAGCTTGAATACACAACATCATTACATGATGATGAAGTCTCTCATATGATGCTGTCATCACATGCATGAAGATCATATAATACAGTTATGATGCAGGATTCCTATGGTACTTGGAGATCATGTGGATGAGGATTGTTGACGTTGATGATATAAAGAAGCCTTGACAAGTGATCTTGTGATCAAGATACATAGTGCTAGATACATGCATGATTATTCAAAGTTGCATTGTTGGAGACATGAGATTGTTATATGATAGGTTGACTCTCACATATGTTGATTGGTGGTTATCAGATGAGGGATATTCCCATATAACGTTACATGGATGGTCATGCAGATCTTGATGATGATGACTATGGTGTTTTTCACATAGGATATAATGTGAATGATGTATGATGCTAAATTGATTTATATATGCAGACATACCTTGGTATAGGACATTTGCAAGTTGTTGTACGCGAGTTTAATAAGGAGTATCCGCATATATACGCCTGTTTCTGTGGATACAGTCGCATATATGGTGGTTTGAATGAAATCAGTGAGCCAAAATCAGGGTGAGAAGAGTCTGATATGGGAATGATAGAGACCATCCGGCACAGGTTTAGGGGGAGCAGATATTCTTCTAATAATGCATTGATGGCATTATCTTAGAAGCTTTTGATTCTGGTTCATAGCTGTTGTAACAAAGGTAGAGGGAGAACAAAAGGAAATCTTGGTGGCTGGTCTGAATGGTAATTGACAGTTGCTGCTGCTATCAATGTTGATGACTTTCATAAGTCTTGTTGTTTAAATATTTCGTCTCTATGTCATGTATCTTTTTCTTTTATAGTGTCAAGGTCATGTAACAGCTTATTTTGGTTTCCCCAGTATGCCTGGAATGAAGATGTAATGTATTTGGTTATCATATGTAAATTCATGATGTATTCCCACTTGGTTGGGTAGATGATCCCCACTTGGTTGGGTGATGGATGTATCTATTGAGTCTTTTTGTGATAAGAAGGTCTTGTATAATGTATAAGTCTTGGTTCTTCTTGAAGAACATCTTTTTGATCTTGCCTACAGTCAAGAGAAGCATGAACAACACTCTTCAGAAAAGCATGTATTTAGGGGGAGCATGGACAGATTGGTACACCTTGGCATATCCAAAGGGGGAGCTCATTCAAAGACTTCAGCAAGTACTCAGGGGGAGTATGAACAACAATATGCTTATCTTGGAAAGAGAATATCTTGGTTAGCCCTTTTCCCTTGATGTCAAAGGGGGAGAGGAATTTGGTGTTGTTGCCATCAAGTCCAAATGGGGAGATTGTTGGCATTATGATGCATGTGTTGTACTTGATGGCAACCCTCTCATAGAAGATCATCTCACTTACATATACTTAGATGAATCTACAGAAGAGATATCAGATGTGACTGAATGCATGGGAGGCAGGACAACTCAAAGGAATCAAACGATAGTTCTAAAGTGTGACAAGCTAGCTTTTCCATCAAGTCCAAAGGGGGAGATTGTTGGCATTATGAGATAAGTGTTGTCCTTGATGGAAAATCACATAGATGACAAATCATTGTGCAGAAGGTCAGAAGCAAGGATCAGTCTACAAGAATGAAAAGAATATCAATATACGCAGGTTCATTGTGACAAAGCCGTGTATACACGTGGGTTAGGCATTACCAAGTCACGTATGCATATGCATGCACATTCATGCAAGGAAAAGCGTGTATATGTTGGAAAACTTACCTTTGGTCCGTGGCGGTTAGTCCTTGGAATTTGAACCTATGGTTTTTGGACCATGGCATCTCGACAGATGTGTTGATCCCTTGTATTGAGTTGATGGTATTGGTTTGTTATGGTTTTGGACCCTGGTATTGAGCAAGGCCTAAGACTATAAAAGGAGAAGAAGATGATTAGGTAGAGATATGGAGAAAGTCTTGAATATCTGATGAAGGATGAGATCCAGTATGCAAGTTATGGGTTGCTTGATCTAAGCTAAGGAGGGATCTCACAAGTTGATGGAGAACAATATCTAAGAATAAATCGGGTCAAATGGTTTGAAATGAACTATCTCTTTATAATTGATTATGCTTATTATCGATCTGTATACTGACGCATGTAATTTTATGAACTGGGCATAACTGAAGTCTGAAATCAATACAAGTCATGATTAAATATTTATAGATCTGTACGCGGGTTGGCTTTGTTAAAAGCGCGTATGTACGTGGGTTCGGTTTGTCCAAGTAGCGTATTCACTTTAATGCATGATTATGATGATACAGTTGGTTCTGAATAGTGTTGCAGAGTTCAGGGTTCTGCTCTGTGTTCTGGTGACTGTTTTTGTTGACAGGGTTTAGTGATTCAGTACTAGGTGATTCATAGATTGATAATGCTAGTGTTGATTGATTGTGTGCTTCAATGATATTTATGGGTCCAGTATGAAAATTGGATGAAACGTGGTACCTGGAGGAGAGAAGATTGTAGGTTGGCACCTACGTACTAGTATCTTAGCTAGTACAAGAACTATGGGGGTTGTAGCTCCCTTACAGGAGAAGCTAGAGAACGAGAGAGGGTTGTATCTCTCTACAGGTTGCAGCCTGCGTACTGGTAAAGGACTGCACCAGTACATTGTAAAAGAAGTTTCTTATTAAAGGAAGATAGAAACAAATTGCATTTAGGGAAAAACAATTGCAGCAGGTGGTTTTCATCCACATTGGGTTTCCACCTTATATCATGGTGTTCATGTGTGCTTCTTGTGTGTGATGATCTGTTCTGTTTATTATTCATATGGTCAATGAAGTTCTGATGCATTATCTAAAGGACATCATGTAATGGATTATCTGACTTATAAATAATCTGGATATACGCTAGTTTCTTTAGACACAGTTGCGTATACACGCGGATATCCTTAACTGAAGTAGCTTATATGAATCCGAGTAAGAAAATAAAAAGTTTTACTGATCTGATAATATTGATTCACCCCCCCCTCTCAGTATTATTTCCAACAGACTTTGTTTAAATATCAAAAAGATACATGACATAGAGACAAAATATTTAAACAACAAGACTTATGAAAGTCATCAACATTGATAGCAGCAACAACTGTCATTCACCATTCAGACCAGCCACCAAGATTTCCTTCTGTTCTCCCTCTACCTTTGTTACAACAGTTATGAACCAGAATCAAAAGCTTCTAAGATAATGCCATCAATGCATTATTAGAAGAATATTTGCTCCCCCTGAACCTGTGTCGGATGGTCTCTATCATTCCCATATCAGACTCTTATCCACTATGCCTGGAATGAAGATGTAATGTATTTGGTTATCATATGTAAATTCCTGATGTATTCCCACTTGGTTGTGTAGATGATCCCCACTTGGTTGGGTTATGGATGTATCTATTGAGTCTTTTGGTGATAGGAAGGTCTTGTATGATGTATAAGTCTTGGTTCTTCTTGAAGAACATCTTTTTGATCTTGCCTATAGTCAAGAGAAGCATGAGCAACACTCTTTAGCAAAGCATGTATTCAGGGGGAGCATGGACATATTGGTACACCTTGGCATGTCCAAAGGGGGAGCTCATTCAAAGACTTCAGCAGGTACTTAGGGGGAGTATGAACATCAGTATGCTTATCTTGGAAAGAGAATATCTTGGTTAGCCCTTTGCCCTTGATGTCAAAGGGGGAGAGGAATTTGGTGTTGTTGCCATCAAGTCCAAAGGGGGAGATTTTTGGCATTATGATGCATGTGTTGTACTTGATGGCAACCCTCTCATAGAAGATCATCTCACTTACATATACTTAGATGAATCTATAGAAGAGATATCAGATGTGACTGAATGCATGGGAGGCAGGACAACTCAAAGGAATCAAATGATAGTTCTAAAGTGTGACAAGCTAGCTTTTCCATCAAGTCCAAAGGGGGAGATTGTTGGCATTATGAGATAAGTGTTGTCCTTGATGGAAAATCACACAGATGACAAATCATTGTGTAGAAGGTTAGAAGCAAGGATCAATCTACAAGAATGAAGAGAATGTCAATATACGTAGGTTCATTGTGACAAAGCTGCGTATACACGTGGGTTAGGCATTACCAAGTCGCGTATGCGTATGCATGCACATTCATGCAAGGAAAAGCGCGTATATGTTGGAAAAATTACCTTTGGTCCGTGGCGGGTAGTCCTTGGAATTTGAACCTATGGTTTTTGGACCATGGCATCTCGAGAGACGTGTTGATCCCTTGTAATGAGTTGATGGTATTGGTTTGTTATGGTTTTGGACCATGGTATTGAGCAAGGCCTAAGACTATAAAAGGAGAAGAAGATCATTAGGCAGAGATATGGTGAAAGTCTTGAATATCTGATGAAGGATGAGATCCAGTATGTAGGTTATGGGTTGTTTGATCTAAGCTAAGGAGGGATCTCACAAGTTGATGGAGAACAAGATCTAAGAATAAATCGGGTCAAATGGTTTGAAATGAACTATCTCTTTATAGTTGATTATGATTATTATCGATCTACATACTGACGCATGTAATGTTATGAACTGGGCATAACTGAAGTCTAAAATCAGTACAAGTCATGATTAAATATTTATAGATCTGTACGTGGGTTGGCTTTGTTAAAAGCGCGTATGTACACGGGTTCGGTTTGTCCAAGTAGCGTATGCACTTTAATGCATGATTATGATGATACAGTTGGTTCTGAATAGTGTTGCAGAGTTCAGGGTTCTGCTCTGTGTTCTGGTGACTGTTTTTTTTGACAGGGTTTAGTGATTCAGTATTAGATGATTCAGAGATTGATAATGCTAGTGTTGATTGATTGTGTGCTTCAATGATATTGATGGGTCCAGTATGAAAATTGGATGAAACGTGGCCTTCAGATTGTAGTGTTTTGCTTCAGCGTATCCAGTCTGAAAATTGATGAAACATGGTACCTGGAGGAGAGAAGATTGTAGGTTGGAGCCTACGTACTGGTATCTTAGCTAGTAGAAGAACTATGGGGGTTGTAGCTCCCTTCCAGGAGAAGCTAGAGAGCGAGAGAGCGTTGTAGCTCTCTGCAGGTTGCAGCCTGCGTACTGGTAAAGGATTGCACCAGTACATTGTAAAAGAAGTTTCTTATTAAAGGAAGATAGAAACAAATTGTAGCAGGTGGTTTTCACCCACATTGGGTTTCCACTTTATGTCATCGTGTTCATGTGTGCTTCTTGTGTGTGATGATCTGCTCTTTTTATTATTCATATGGTCAATGAAGTTTTGATGCATTATCTAAAGAACAACATGTAATGGATTATCTGACTTATAAATAATATGGATATACGCTAGTTTCTTTAGACACAGTCACGTATACACGCGGATATCCTTAACTGAAGTAGCGTATATAAATCCGAGTAAGAAAATAAAAAGTTTTACTAATCTGATAATATTGATTCACCCCCCCCCCCCTCTCATTATTATTTCCAACAGACTTTGTAATAGGGAATTGATGACAACATTTATGGCAGAGACGAATATGGGTAAATGATGGAAGCAATCGACTACTTCTTGTGCATGAGTGGTTGTAATAAATGAGAATTAGAGTGGTCACCTCTGTGAATTTTCAAGTTTTTTGGAGTGATAAATGAGAATGAGACTCTCAGAGGAGTGTGCAAGTCATCTGAGAATTAATTTCTTAGCATGGAGCTCTACGCAATTAGACGATAGATAACTGCAAGGTCTATTTTGGATTTGGCACTATGACAAGAAGCTACCAAGAGATGCAACAATGGTAAATGAAGCCATTCTGAAGTACATTTATAAAGAAAAAGTATAGACAACAGAGACTGCCATGCGCAGAGTGAATTAGTTAAACAAAACCATTGCATACAATTGAGGAGATAGGGAGTTTAGCAGATTGTTGTAGCATTACAAAAAGAGAATTGTGTGCTGAGGCAGTGAGGTGGAATCATAAAGGAGGACACTGTGTGATACGACACCAAGTGCAACGAGAGTGTTGTGCGGAGAATTGTGATGGTAGTACTGAAGATCATTGAGTAGAGATCCCTTGATAGTGAAAGAAGAGTGTTGAGGGGATGTTATTGTGAGCAGAAAGTAAAGAAATGCTACATGAGAGCACAAAAGTCAAGAGTGTAGAATTTGAACCTACAACCAGCCATTTTTTTATTTACTTGTAATTTGTATGCCTCTGTTTTCAATTTGAAAATTGTATGAAATAGTAGAACAGTGGCTAGAGAATAGGTAAGTTGGTTCTTTCTAACTAAAGGGGGCCAGTGCCTCCAGTGAGTGGGTGCTCACCAACAAACAAATGTAAATAAGAGGGTACTTCATTTACATACTAAACAAACAAAAAATTTGATGGTCTTTTCCCTCTGGGTTTCCACATGAAAAACATTGTGTCAAATGCGTGTGCCGATCATGTGATTGTTGTATGAATGTGATTATTGTATGAATTATTTTGTGAATGAATGCTCTCAAAAGTAAAAGAAGATAAGATGGAACTGTAAGCATAACAAAAAAGAAAAATAATCTCATAATTACTAATTCATGCCCCCTCTCAACAATTACTTATTTCAATAGAATATTGAGCAGCCTATTGAGAATTTAGGAGTTGGAATTCATTCCTCGTTGATGGGTAATTTTTATCTTCCTCCTCCTACCACTCACATTAATGCCATTTCGTCCTCCAGGATCGCTCCTCAAAAAGGTTCATTCATAACTCATTATTTTCCGATCCTTGGCCCTTGTGCCCCCTATTGCTACGCTAGAAGATGGGAAATTGGGTTGAATGAAATATCCTATATCTACAGTAGAAATCACATACAAATATATTATGAATTTTTCAGATTATGACCCCATTCTTGCCCCATCAGAGGATTTGGATGGTGATGTGGCTCTGGTCTGAACTGTTGACTCTACTTTGGCTGTGGATTTCCTTGACATTGTCTTACCATTTGATAAAGCAATATTAGAAGCAATGGCTGGTGCAGAAAGGTTGTGGGATGATTTTTCATCACCAGTCATATTTTCTCCATGATTTTCATGAAGTTGAATCAAATTTATCTAGGCCTTCTTCAATTAGAAGTGTTCATAAAATTCTAAATCCTTTGGCCCCATCACAAATTTTTGCCAAAGGTAATATGTATAATATCTCAGAAGCCATTCCAGTGAACATTTCCAGGAATCCCAATATCATCTAGAATATCTTCATCATAGTTGCATGTTTCCTTGAAGAAATCAAGATTTATACCGACCTCTTTAAGGAATTTCGAGATGTGTTTTCTTATTCTTATGAAGAAATGTTTGGAATCAATCCATTGATAGTTTGACATGAGATCAAGAAATACGAAAATGCTAAGCTTGTACGGAAAAATATTTCACTGGTAAATCCTAGGAAAGTTGTCGTTGTTAAAGCTAAGGTTGAAAATCTTCTTAGGGCGGTTTGATCCAATACTTGTTGATAAAAAAAACCAACGATCCAGGTATGCATTGACTTTAGGGATTTGAATAAGGCTTCTCCTAAAGATAATTTCCCCCCTCCATTTATCGATAAGACCATTGATGAGTGTGCTGGAAATGAGATGTTTTTCTTCATGGATGGTTTTGTGGGATATATTCAAATAACCATTTATCCTGAAGATCAACATAAGACAACATTGATTTTCCCCTAGGGTACGTTTGCATAAAATAAGATACCTTTTGGCCTAAAAAATGATGGAGCTAGTTTTCAACAGGGCATGTATTATTATTTCCACAATATAAAGCACATAAAAGAAGCATATTTGGATGACCTAGTTGCTCAATATTGAAAGAGAATGGAATATCCAAAACACTTGTTTTTTGTTTTTGAAATATGTCGTCACTATAAGATCTTGTTGAACCCTAATAAATGCATTTTCACTGCGACATCTGGTCAGTTATTGGGATCCATTGTGTCCAATGAAGGGATTTGTGTTGATCCCTTCAAGGTTGAGGAAATACTTCAGTTTCCTCCCCCATCGACAGTTCATCAACTTTATATTCTCTAAGGAAAAACCAATTTCTTAAGGAGAATTACCATAAATTATGGACATCGATATTACGAAAGGATTTATGTGATTACCGAAGAAAGGATTTCCATTTGTTTGGGATGATTCACTCAACACTCCTTCGGTGCTTTGAAAAAGGTATTGACCTCTGCTACTCTTTTGAGACCACTCGATTATAGTAGGGATTTCCTCTTGTATCTCACTGCTACATAATCAACCATTGGTATGGTTTTGGTTTAGGAAGATGATTCTCTTAGAGAGAATGTGATTATTATATGAGCAGAATCTTAGTTGGTCGTAAACATAGGTATTATCATATAGAGAAACTGGCTTTAGCACCAACCTCTATCATTATATTATGCTAAAAAAAAAATTGTGTTGTCTCACATTAGCCCATTTTAGTTTATCCATAGTAGGCCAGTGACTGGGGGGAAATATAATAAATGGATATTCATCTTACAGGAATTCAATCTCAAGTTTATGTTAGCCAAACTTAAAAAATATTTAGTATTGATGGAATTGATTTCAAAGTTTCCATGTGAAGAGGATGCTTTTTATGAAGAGTCATTTCCTGATGAACATCTCTTTCTAATGTCTTCACATGATCCTTGGTATGGAGACATCATAGTATATCTCCATACTTCGAAGTTCCATCAGACTGTTTCGAAGGATGAACATAGGAAATTGTGTCACCTAGCTAGAAATTATATTATTATCAGTGACACTTTGTATCGTCGCAGGATTGACTCAATCCCTAGGTGATTTTTAACCCTAGAAGAACTTGAGTTTGTTCTTAATGACTACCACAATGGAGCTTGTGGAGGTCATCTATCTAGGTTTTCTACATCCCAATTTTTTTTCATGCAAGCTATTTTTGGCCCTCAATTTCATTGAAGTAGTCAAGAAGTGCCATCCTTGTTAGGTATACACTTGGAAAATGCACGATAATCCAACTCTACTTTTCTTTATCATCACCATCGATCCTTTCATTTAGTGGGGTATTGATTGTAACCTAACCTCGGCTAAGGGTAGCAGTAGACTACTTTACGAAGTGGGTCGAAGATATGCCTACTTTCAATAATGATGGTGAGACAACAAGTCTTTTCCTATTCAACCAAATCATTTCATGTTTTGGTATTCCAAGGGATATTTTCATAAATCACGGCAGTCATTTTCAAAATAAGGTGATGTCAGAGTTGGCTTTAAAATTGGGATTTCGGCAGGAGAATTCATCTTCATACTATCCTCAAGCTAATGGACATGTTGAATCCATAAACAAATCCCTAAAAACTATCCTACAAAGCATAATTAATAAAGCTAAATCCAATTGGCACATCATGCTATATCATGCACTTTGCACATACTAGATGTCTTTCAAGACCGCCATAGATTTTATTCCTTTCCAACTAGTCTATGGTTTGGAATCAATCTTCCCTATGGAATGTGAGATCCCATATCTTAAATTAGTGGTTGAAATTCTTCTAGACACATCTAGTCTTGAAGAACACCTTATTCATTTGGAACATATCGGTGAGCAGCATTGGTATACAATTGGAATGAATGAAGGTCATAAAAAGAGAGTAAAGGTCCAGTGCGATAGGATTGTACACTCTAGGGTTTTCTCTAAAGGTGTCCTTGTCCTAGTATATGACTAAGATAAGGACACCTTGGGGGCAAGCAAGTTCAAACCCATGTGGTATCTTCCTTCTATCATTAAAAAGGTCTTGAAGAAAGGTGCATATCACTAGGTTTACTTTGATGGAAATGTGTTGTTGGAGCCCATAAATTGGCTATATGGTCATGAAAATCCCATATATAATACGTATTGTATTTCTAAATCTCAAAACTCTTATCTTAGAAATCAGAATGTCTTCTCACCCTTTCTAAGTGAAGTAGAATGCTTCAAATGTAATAATTTTGGGAAAAAATTTAGTGAGTTCAGATGCAGGTTTGAATACCTATCTAAGTCCCAAAATATTGGACAGTCAACTATCCAAAAGGGCAAGGGGAGCAGGAAATGAAAGACTAAAAAAGGCATGTAGTGTGGACTCGCCTTATCAACTCAAAATAAAAATAAAAACAAATCGTATGTTGATAGTGGTTGTTCCAAACATATGACTAGGGAAAAAGGAAATTGTTGTCAATAAAATAAAAGGACAGAGGAAACAATTCTCTAGCTAATCAAGGGCAAAGGCACTATCAGTCTTGATAAAAAATAGAAGCACAAAATGTGATATATGTGGAAGGTCTCAAACACAATTTGCTTAGTGTCATCGAGATGTGCGATAAAGGCTATGATGTAACCTTTCGATCTAAATATTGTGAGATCTGCAACGTGAAAATGAAAATATGATAGGAAAATAAATCATAACCCACAATAATGTATATGTAGTTAAATAATGAATCAATACAGGTGAGGATAGTTTTAAATAGAGGAGGAATAGCATGTTATAGAGTTTTATGAACCCAACATTTTGGACACCAAGTGAGTCTATCATCAAGGGCTGCAACAATAAACATTCTAGAGATATTAATGATGTATCCATGAGTTATATTAGGTAGGCCAATCTCCAATTTTGTATTTGATGATTCCAGGGTTAAATGTTGTTTAAGAAAAATGAATGAAGCATGGTTGTGGCACAAGAGGCCTCGGCATATGAATTTTGGCAATTTGATAAAGGTTAGTAATATGCGAGCAGTGAG
Source organism: Pinus taeda (assembly GCA_000404065.3). Taxonomy (NCBI): domain Eukaryota; kingdom Viridiplantae; phylum Streptophyta; class Pinopsida; order Pinales; family Pinaceae; genus Pinus; species Pinus taeda. The sequence goes on from APFE030216227.1 coordinate 11,638, forward strand.
AGGATTACCAAGTCTTTCAAGGCTGAATAACTCAATCTGCAAGTCATGTCAATTTCGCAAGCATACTAGGACTCATTTCAATCCAAAAGAGTTCTCCTCATCTAGACCTCTGGAGCTCATTCATGCATATGTTTGTGGCCCAAATAGAGAAAAATACTCAAAAGGATAAAGGTATTTCATGTTTCTCATTGATTATTTCTCCGGGACGACTTGGCTTATTCTCTTAAAAGAAAAATCATAAGCATTCAAACATTTCAAGAAGTTTAAAGCTCATGTAGAAAATCAGAAATACTTAAAGACAAAATTATTAAGATCGGACAGAGGAGGAGAGACCACCTCAAGAGAATTTGAGAAATTATGTGAAGAACACAATATCAGGAGGAAACATTCAGTGTCTAAAACTCCACACGAAAATGGAGTAGTAGATAGAGAACAAAAAAATATAGGAAATGGCCAGAGAAATGTTGGATGAAGCGGGTGTGTATCAAAACTTCTATGGAGAAGAATCCCAAAAATTAGTATATATGTCAAACAAAACTCAACTTGGGCCTAATAGTGATAAAACTCCCCATGAGTTGTGGAAGGGAAGACCTCCATTATTTAAACACGTAAAGGTGTTTGGAAGCAAGTGGTTCATCAAAAGGAATGATAAGAATCTTGAAAAGTTTTATTCACACGCTGACGAAGGGATATTGCTCAGGTACTTTGCTTGAAGCAAAGCATATAAGTGTTACAACAAGTGGACAAAGAATATTGAGGATTGAATTGATGTTATAGTAGATGAAGTAGGTTCACAACTAGAGTCCTATAGAAGAAATATGAACACATATGATGAAGGAAGATCATATTTGAGGTTCATGGATCTAGAGGTAAAAAATTCAGATAGTGAAGGCAAGGAAGTGGATCAACTTCAAGGAAAAAGACACCCTCCAGGTATGTACAAAATGAAATCCTTGAGAGTCAGATACTTGGAGATCAGAGACATGGTGTCCAAGCTAGGAGGAAACTTGTTGGCAGCACAAGTTATGTGAATCTATTTCTATTATCGTAGACAGAATCCAAGAACCTCTATCAAGAAAGTGAAGACAAATTCTAGGTGAGAAATATGATGAAGAACTTGATAAGATTGAAAAGAATAACACTTGGGAGTTTTTTTCAAGGCCTAGAGAGAAAAATGTTATTGGAACCAAATGGGTTTTAAAAAATAAGCTAAATGAACAAGGTCAAGTAATTAGGAACAAATATCGATTTGTCTGCAAAGGGTATTCCCAAATAAAAGGGGTAGATTTCGAAGAAACCAATATCACGGCTAGAGGCTATCAGGATCTTTCTTGCACTTGCCACCCATAAGAATATCAAGGTGTATCAGATGGATGTGAAGTCTGAATTTCTCAATGGATATTTGGAAGAATAAGTTTTGATTGAATCGCTAGAAGGATTTTTACTCACCTTCAATGAAGGGTTCGTATGAAAACTGAAGGCGGCCATGTATGGACTAAAATAGGATCCCAGAGCTTGGTACGAAAGGATGGATAAGTACCTTCGGCAACAAGAGTTTAAAAAAGGCACAATTGGTAGTAACCTATATGTAAATTCTAAAGGTGACCATCTACTCATAGTAGTTGTGTATGTCGATGATATACTTTTTGGCAGTGATATGGAAAAATTGGGGCATCAATTTGCAAAATGTATGCAAGAGAAATTTGAAATGTCCATGATCAGAGAGTTGTCCTTCTTCTCGAGTCTCTAAATTACCCAGTATCCACAAGGAATGTTTATATCCCAATCCAAATGTCTCAAGGAAACTATGAAGAAATTTGGGTTGGAAGATTAGGAACTAGTCAATAGACCTATGACTACAGGCTGCAAGTTGTGCAAAGAAGATGGAACACCACTAGTAAATAAGACTGCATACAAATCAATGATACGAATATTATTGTATCTGCCAACTTCAAGGCCAGACATCATGCAAGCAGTAGGGCTTGTGGCCATATTTGAATCTTTCCTGTGTGAGAGTCATGTTGTTGCTATCAAGAGGATTTTCAAATATCTTCAAGGAACATAAGAATATGGACTGTGGTATGCTAAGAGTGAAGAATTGAAATTGAAGACCTACAAGGATGCAGATTGGGCTGGAATCCTTGATGTCAAGAAGAGTACTTTTGGTGCAAATTTCTTCATAGGAAAATGCTTGGTGTCATGGGTCAGCAAGAAACAAGCCTCCATTTCATTGTTGACTACTGAAGCATAGTATATTTCTACTGCTACTTGTTGTACACAGACTTTACGGATGAATAAAGCTTTGAAATATATTTAGGTAGAGATAACTAATCAGTTACAATAATTTGTGACAACAAAAGTGCCATCAACATCTCCAAAAATCTAGTCATGCATTTGAAGACTAAGCATATTCCTATCAAGTTCCATTTCTTGAGGGAACAGGTTGCAACCAACATTGTTAGACTTGAATATGTGGCCACTAAAGAGCAACTGGCTAATATATTTACCAAGCCACTAGGAGTTGTGACTCCTCCCTCCAAATGACATCATTTTGGTAGGTAGTGGAAGGTACTCAACATGTGGAACTCATGAGATAGTAGGCTACAATGGTTTAGGGGGAGTACTAAAGAAGTATTCTTTTCCACTAATGTCAAAGGGGGAGAATATTGGCATCAGAGTAGACCATGCCCAGCCTAAGGGGGAGCTTATGGTGTTTCCATCAATGCCAAAGGGAGAGATTGTTGCACAATTTGTGGTTTATGGGTGGATGTGTTAGTGTTGGAATTGATGTCAACAAGGGTCAACATGATGATTGGGTGTTCGGGAGGAATACCATGGTTGTTGGAGTTCTTTGTAGAAAATGATCATAGTATCAGGCTTACTAGAAAATCAATAAAATTATGACTACAGTGATGAACCAGATGGAATTCCATGGTAGCTGCAGGCCTCATTGTTATAGCTCCAAATCTCACTATTATGGTTTGTGATGCTGCACTCATGGCCCAGGGCAACCCCTCCTTCCAGACCTGGTCCCAAATTTAAAAAACAATGTTTTATTCCTTGTACGCGACATTACCATGAGTTAAACGCGTGTATACACGGGTTTGCATATACCCAACCTGTGTATATGTATTAAAACACTTAAAAAAATATAAAACTCCTTATTTTTGGGCAGAGATTGCAGGTTTCACCTGCTGATCACCTGTTAGTGCCCGTGGCCCAACTGTTCCCAACCAACTCGTAACTAAAAAACTACTTTGGGAGTGGTATAAAAAGACATCAAAGGGAAGGACTAAAGGTGGAGAGAAGAGAGAGAAAGCTTATTATATTGAGATTTTTCCCCTGACCAAGTTTGAAGACCCTTGTGCCTTTTGCACTTCCCCCACTTGTACAAGAAACCCTTGTTTCCTTATGTGTTGATGTTCATCCAATAGTTATGGCATCATGGAGTGAGTCTTGGAAGGAGATATGCTAAAGGCTTGAGGTTGGACGGATCCGGAAGGAAGCTTTGCTTGGAGCCTGTGAAAGGTTACTTAGGTGATATTACTCCTTTTGTACATTCTATTTGTCTATAATAAAGAAGCACGTCTTGGTTCCTGATATGCATCTTCTTTATGTTTATGATGTTCATGTTTGAATTCATATGTGAATGGTTGTTTAAAGTTCATAACTAACTACCTTCCTTTATAACATGAAGATGATTTCTTTATAAGTCTTTGTCCATATACTGTTGTATTCTTTGGAATTGGTTGTTTTACAGGACAAAGAAGCGAAAGGGACTTGAAGAAGGGTTTGGACCCTTAAGGAACTTCTCGAACGTAGGACCTGAGGTACGCCCCTCTTACTATAGAATTTGCTTATAATAGCATAATGGTTGTGTGAATGTGTGTTTCTATGCTTAGACAACTTTCAGTCTGCTAGGGTTTCCACCCAAAAGCCCTAGGAGAGCATTTCCCTCAACAATCATGCTTCTTGAAATTTGTCGTAGAAAACCAATCATGCATAATTGGCTTCCTTAAATTCTCCGATTGCCCTGGAACTTGAAAATAAACATGGCACTAACATTGCAACAAACGTAAGTGTGTTCAAAGAGAAGTTATCAATTTATCTAGGTACATACAAAAAATTTGCATAATTAACATGTCCATGACGTGTCTTTGTTTCAAATGGTTAGTCCAATTTCGTAATTGCGATAATAAATCCAATTTCTAAAAAAAGATGATGATATGCACAGGGAAACAATTTCCTCCATTTATGTTTGAATCATATCATTTCATAAAGATAAAGAAATATTATTTGCGAATTCTTGATGATTACTGCAAAACAATCTTTGAAAAAAATTCATCAATCGATCCTGCAAATAAAGAGCCTTTATAGTTCTTCTTCTTTCCTGCATCTTGCTTGAAAACATAATCATTAGACAAATCCAATGATAAATTTTGATCATGAATTTCTGATTAGAATGCATTGTTGACAAAAAGATCATTGAGTTAAATACATAGTTGAAAAATCGTTTTTCAGCTGCAAAATTGTGTAGTTTTTGTAGCTAAGAACAGATAGTTAAGTACACACAACTATGCATTTTTGTTATGAAAAAATAACCAGTCCAATCTTCAAATTAAAAAATACCTCTTCCATAAAAATTAGCAAAATAGAACAATTTTTATTATTATTAAAAAGGCACGATAATTATGATCTGCTTATTTTTACTTGTATACCTTCTATGGCTAAATAGTGGCAAAGAGATTTCCATTTGTTGATTTCGTAGCCTTGTTTGTTGTTCTTGTTTGTACTCGTACATAGTAATTGTTATGAAGGCGTAAACCACAATTCTGGTAAAATACAAATAGCTGACAACAATGTAAAATTAGTTGAAAAAGGGTCAGTTTTGCCAAGTTCCTAACTTCCTTCTTATCAGTCTTGAATGCTTCATGAAGATTCTTTATCGAACAAACAATTGGAAGAATGTTTGCACAACAATACTATCTATAAGAAAAAATTCCCGCTCCCATGTAAATCAATCTTTTGTAGAAGGTCCAGTCCTAGCGATAACTATGCTTGTAATGTTAGAAATTGCTGATAGGCTTTGTGTTAAGCACTCTATTGGGGTTTTGCAATACTAGCTTTTACCTTTCTACCTCCCTCTCCAATCTCAATGTTACTAAGACTATCAACACAAGCCCAAGCTTCTCCACCAGTAGCAAAATGAACAAAATCAAAGTCTTTATGCTTGGCAGAGGCCATGTTTTTCGATAATTGAACTTTCTCAATTTGACCAAATTTCTTGAGTTCCTCTTTAACTTGCTCTTCATCCCAAGATGCAAAAAATCCATCAAGGAATATAGACTTAACATGTGCCATTTGTTCCTCATCAGGCTAAATGGAAGACTCAGCAAATGCAACCTTTGCACTCTAATCACAACATCTCGCTTTTGAAGATGCTTGTACGCAATCATAGCACATTGGTGATTTGTGAATTCCAAGAAATCTAGTACTGCTCAGCGTCTCTGAGGCAGATCTACCTCCTGTAGATCAGGAAAATCAAATCTGTTGCAGGCCACAACTGAAGACTGTACATTTAAAAAAAACCGTTTTTCTCACGTAATCTGGTAAATAAGGCTTCAAAAAACCTTGAAAATAATGGTTACGAATTTTGAGGAAAATGGTCACGCTAAACATAATTGATCGCCTTTTGAGAAAAACCCATGTTTTACTTTTTTGAGATTTGTTTTCATTTGATCACAAAATGCATTTTGAAAATTACTTTTTAACTTTTGCATGTTTGGCCTCTGCTTAGGCAATTGCTGGGTGAAGTTCGTTTTCTATTTCCTACATTCCAGAATTGAATTGCTGGAACAATGTTCATGATCCAAACAGGATCTGCAATAAGTGTTGCTGTAAAGCCACCAAAACAATGAAGCATATTGTTGCAATTTCGTTTGCTGGCTAGTAGGAGTAGAGATTTCAAATCCATATGCATCTGGATCACGTGGATATTTGTCAAAATTTCTTAGATCTAAGAATTGTTGCTATGCTCATTGAGATCTTTGACAAGAATCATCCTTCTAGCTCTTGCCTCTTGCACTCCAATCTCGATTTTTTAACTATTCTCAATATATGAGATATGTCCAAATCTTTGACCTATGGCTTCAAACAGTAGTGGGACAGAACTAAAGAAAGAGAAAATCGCCCCCAGATTTGATCCTTAACACCTACGATTGTTAACAATTACAACAAAAGATGCCAAAAAGCTAGATATGCAACAAATTAGATCAAATTCAAAGCAAGATCTAATTTTATTTTTCTGATTATGATGGATTTATTTGAATTTGGATTTTGATTTTTAAGCTAATGCATTTGATTTTTTTTATAGGTCGCACGAGAACCTTATTCAGTTTGTCAATTCTTTTAGGAATGAAAAACAGAGAAGAGAATTGATTTCAAAATTTTCATTTTCCTTATTCAAAAACATTTTTTTATATTATTATTAATTATTTTATTTATAATCTAAACATGATTATTTTATTATTGAAAAGAAAAAAAACAAATGATTTTTTTTTGAAAATATTTTGTGGTTAGTGAAAATGCAAGAAAAATAAATAAAATCTAAAAATTTTAAAGTCTAAAATTTTTAAAAGATGCATTCAAGAACTTAAAAAAAATGCAATCAAGAACTTAAAAAAATGCAATCAAGCTTGATTTTATTTTTCCTAATTTATCTACTTGAAAGTTTTTGTTTGTTGGTTTGTTTTTGTTTTTGTTTTAGTTTGTTTGTTTGTTTGTTTGTTTGGTTTGTTTGTTTTTGTTTTTTTGTTTTGTTTTGTTTTTTTCTTTTTCTTTTTCTTTCAGTATATGAATGTTTCCAATGGATTCTTTTACGGATTAGACTTTCTAAAATGTTCATATCCAAATTTGCAAAATGTACTTGATTGTGTATGAGGACATGAGAAATCATTTTGACCTTTAGATTTGTCACAAAGATCTCTTGAAGAATGAATGGATGTCATGGCGCAATCATGTTTCGATACCATTCCTCAATGTAGTCCTTGTGCTCCAAAGAATGTTTAATTTGCATTCTAGATCTTTCATCCATAAATGATTAGTATTTTAAATGATATGCAGCTAGATGATTTATGCATCTACATGCTTTAATCATGCATCTAAAAAAAAAATGAAAAATGAACTCTAGACTGAAAGCTAGTTCCTATGCACACTTCCCCGACAAAAACACCAAAATGTTGAGGCAAATTAATTACCTATCATGTAATTATCAACCCGAGGGTTTCGCAAAACTTACGAAGCGTGTGTGCACTGTATATCCTAGAAATTAACTTTCAATTTAGATCAATCTATCTACGAAACCAAATAATGACAAACCAAATTCACCTATTCTAATTCAAAAATCAATTCAAAAGAAATTATAGTACAATTATAGTACAACGCACGAAATTGAAATCTTAATCTATCACATTTGTAGGAATTGAAATCTTAATCTACCACAATTGCAGGAATTGAAATCCTATTCCACCACACTTGCAGGAATTGAAATTACATGAAATGAAATCTGCTCTAAGGGATCATGTGTGCATTATCAAATTAGGATCATATGAAATGAATAATCAAAACCACATGATATGAAATGAAAGAAAAAACAATCACTCTTAACCTCTCACACAGGAAAAGATATGAAAGAAAATAAAAACAATCACTCTTAACCTCTTGCACAGGAAAAGATATGAAAGCAAATAAAAACAATCACTCTTAACCTATCACATAGGAAAAGATATGAAAACAATAAAACTTAATCTATGAAAACAATAAATCTTAATCTATTAAAAACAATAAATCTCACACATTATAGGTGGCCAATCCAAAAGCATGAGAGATGGCAAGTTGAGAGGCTCCCAATGCAAGCATTACCAGAAAGAGGTGAACATCACTCATGAGCATGGTGTTAAATCTAAATTCTATTAATGAATAATCTTAACTTGGACACCCATGTATCTCCAACTTTACACATGCCTTTGAAAGGAGGAGGCTCTCCTATTTATACAAAAGCACAAGAAGCTATCTCATTAATGGAGGTCCATTATTCTCTCCCTAGATCCCTATAAAATCTCATAGAGTTACAATTCAAATAGGTAATGATGAGACACACAATCTCATAAAGTTACAACTCAAATAGGTAATGGTGAGACACATATCCTCTTTGACCTTGATCCAAATCCCCTTCCATATCTTGAAGGGAATTCGAATTTGAGCATTGGAGGCCACATAAGGGTACCTTGGAAGCTTCCAATTGACCTACATATGTCATGAAACTAAGCCATTTGTTAGTATTAGCAAGTATATGTCATTTTTCTAAGTTTTAACCATAAATTCACTTAAAATACTAGAAATCATTAGTTTTTGGAAAAGACAAAGGTAAGCCATATAATTATGAAAATGGAGGCTAATGAAAGGTTATATGGTCATGGTTTTGTGACATGTGAGTGAAATGGTGGTGGTGAAGGTGAAAGTGGATGATATTTTGAATACATTTTGGAGGCTCTACAACGACTATAAAATTTAAATAAAACACACACACACACACACACACAGATATATGTGTTTGACCAGGCGATGATACTAAACCATATATTGATCAAAATATTGTCATACACCTTCTAGAGTTCTTTCCCTGAGGGAAAGTTAAACTATTGTATTTGAGAAAATAAGCTTACTATAATTACAAGGAGATGTTTGGTGCAAAATTAGGAAAATTTTAAAAGCAAACTCAGAACAACAAAAAAATACATATAAGACCAATTTGTAACCCCTTTCACCACAGGAGATGAAAACCCAAATTCAACCCGTTACATCTTCCATACCCATTACATCTTCCAATCATAATAGCAACATGCAAATATTAATGGAGTCATCGTATTTGACAAAGCCCGAGGAAATGAGTGTTTCCGACTTGAAGGAGGCAACAAGCTAGGCATTATAATGTTTCAACTTAGCTGAATTTTAGGATAGAAATTGCAACCAAAATAATGGAAGGGAAACCCTCATACCTGGGTGGCAAATTTCACTGAAGAAATTAGTAGGGTACTCACAAGAAATCAATCGAGCTACATGATAATATAAAATCATAAAGAGAAAGGAGATTGTAAGGTCATAACTAATAGGATACTTGGTACCAGTGCACCCTATGGAATATCCACCAGAAAATCTTTAAATTAATGTAGCGTTATTACAATCATGATAAATAAACCAATGGCCACTAAGTTGATAAGATTTAGGGTATGTTCTTCTAGGGTAAGTGAAATAGTAGTTTGTTCTAGACCACTGAATGGGACTGGTGTATTGTGGTCCTCCAGAACCATTGGATTAGTCGGGAGGCACCTGGTGTAAATGAAACTCATGGCTAACAAAACTAAACCAAAAAAAAAATGCCTGATCAGTGAAATGGGGAAACGAAGAAAAATAAGTTACCTGTAGGCAGGGCAAAACAAAACCAGAAGGATCGCTGGAAGCGATCTTTGTAATACATGAATTTCCTAAAAGAAAAAGATAATCAAAACACTAAAAAAAAAATAAATGAAGCTAATTACTAAGTTTGAATTTAACGAGTACAAGTAAATACAACCTATTATACCAGTATTCAAAGAAACAAGTTACCAGTAGCCAGAGAAAGCTGGAGCATATGGTGATGGAATTCATGGTCATGACTCTACACCCTTGATCCAATGCCAAATGGTTAGAGGATTTTTTCCAGTAATGGTTACAAGCATGGGACATGAAGCAAATGGTTATAGAGAAAAACCGAGACAAATGCCAAGGTAAGAGAAAATGTAGGGTTTGAGTTTGGGGCTTTGTTTCCAAGCTGTCAATCTTTCCTCTACTCATGGTGATTATTCAAAGGAAAATGAAGACGATCACGAGAAAATGAGGAAATTAGTTACCGTTTTCTCAAGTTCAAGCGATAACCATAGGCACAATAAACAATGACATTCGAAGTTAATGCGAGATTAGTGCTATGTTGTCTCTACAAATGTGTAACATGGCCATGTTAATATGAAAACCATGGTGATGGAATGTCAATGATGTAATTCCCTACACAAATCAAACCATGGACAAGTTTCCTCTGACACATGCAAGGTATCATAAATACATAATTCATTATGGTGAATAACTTTAGCACATCACATCTAGAGAGAGATCAACCTATAGTTAATAAAAACATTCCAAGGCTTAATTGTATTAATAGTACCATGACATTGAAAATGATGAAATGAAATATATTGTTTTACATAGCCATGAATAGAGGTATAAGACGTGAGGAGGAGGGTTGACTAGGTAACCCTCACCTAACTTAGGTTGTATAAGAAAATTTACAATATATATAACATTATGCGGTAATAAATACAGACTATACACACACACACACACACACACACACACACACACACACACACACACACACACACACACACACACACACACATATATATATATATATATTGGTATTAACTGGAATAAAAAGAAAAAGAACTTTTTTTAGGGTTGCGACATATGGTATCAGAGCCCAAGTTCACAACTGGGGCCTTAAGGAATGACCACAGAAATAATAAACAAAATTGTGTGACTTGACAAGTTGATGTAAGGAAGAACTAAAAATTTATTTTGTTTGAATTATAAGGTAAGCAAGGGATACACCTACAACATAATGGCCAAGGAGGCTTTATCCATCACTGAAGGTGAAGACTTATATGTTGAATTGGGAAATAGAGCCACCCCAACAACTACTCAATTTATGGATGTTATTAGAAATCTTCAACAAGAATTGACATATCTAAGAAGCAACAATGAATGTCTGCTAAAGGCTAGTTAGGAGCAGGAAAGGGTGATCACGGGGCTAAATGAAAAGTCTAGCCATAAAACTATGGAAATTGAAGTATTGAAAGGAAATAAAAAGGGCATAGAATCAAAGAAATATGAAAGTGGGGGGGAGTCTTATAGAACGTATCCAAGAACACAAAAGAGAATGAAACCAATAGAACTACAAGGGGAATTTAGGAAAATCAAGCCCCCTACTTTTGATGGGGAGAAAGAGGAGGATGTAGAAGCATGGCCCCTTAATGACTAAATATTTTCAAGTTTATGAATACGAGAGAAACTTAAAGGCCAAATTTGCCATTTATTAGTTGCAAGATAAAGCTACTCTCTGGTGGGAAGAAGCTAAAAGTGTGCATCTATTGGAGGAAAATATAGTATGCTGCAAGGTAAAGCTACTCTCTAGTGGGAAGAAGCTAAAAGTGTGCATCTATTGGAGGAAACTATAGTATCTTGGGAGGAATTCCAGAAGCAGTTTAAAAACCAATACTTAAGTGAATGTCATTATGATGACCACACAAAGGAGTTTCATGTGTTAAGGTTGGGATAGTTAAATATGGACGAATTTGTGGCAAAGTTTACCAATTTACTGCGGCATGTTCCCTATATTAAAGAAGAAAAAGCCAAGGTGCAATGATTTGTGAACTGTTTTCCCACTATCTACAAGGAATGAATTGAGTTTGACAATCCTAAGACAAAGGATGAAGTAGTAACAAAGGCGAGGATGTGTTTTCAGCAACTTGGGAATAAGGATGAAGGCCCTAAGTTTTGGTAGAATAAGAACAAAGCCAAATCTGAAATTGAGGCAAAACGACAGAAACCTGGATATCTTAAATTTTATGGGAAGGACCATCAATGGAAAAATTTCAACAAGGGGAACATAAATCAGCCGACACACTCTCAAGATGGGGCAAAACCTATGGATATGAATGGTAAAAAAGCTAGTGGGGGTAAAGAAAAAGAACCATTGAAGTGTCGAGGGTGTGGTGAGCCTCATCTATTGAGGGATTGTCTGCATAATCCCAGATCTATCCAAATTATACAAGCTATCCACGAAGCCACCATAGTGAATGATATTGCTAGAACTATTCCAAGGATAATCGCAACCTTCGAGGTTGGACACGCGGAAAATGAATAAAAAGTGATTGAGATTGAAGGTACTATCTCCAACCAACTCGTTTCTATTTTAATTGATCCAGGGGCTATTTTAAGTTACATTGGGCCACAGGTGGAAGAAACATGTAAACTTAAAACTGAAAAAATATAAAACTGTCTGGTTGGTATAATTAGCAACTAGAACCAAGAGAAGAGTATCCAACCAAGTAAAGCAATTTCATCTTGATTCAAATGGCTATTTTATAGTAGTGAACCTTAATGTACTTCGCCTAGGATGATATGATGTAATAATAGGCATGGACTGGTTGGAAAAGCAGGGGGCCATTATAAACTGTTTAGAAAAAATAGTGAGTTGTGTGAATCAGCAGGGACAAACTCAAATAATCCAAGGCATACCAACACCCGTATCAGTCAAGCAAATCTCAACCTTATAAATGAAAAAGATGCATAAAAGAGGTGCCAATTATTTATGGTTCATGTAGAAGCAAGTGAACGTCAAGGAGAAGAATCAAAATTCAACACCCTGTTAGTTATTAAGGAGTTTTGTGATATCTTTCCGGAGGAAATTCCAGGTTTACCCCCTTGAAGAGATATATAATTTTCCATTGATTTGGTACTCGGTGCAACCCCATTGTCTAGAGCACATTGCCGAATGAGTTCACCTAAATTACTGAAGCTGAAAAGGTGCCTACATGAACTATTAGACAAAGGCTATATTAGGCCTAGTGTGTCACCATGGGGAGATCCTATGTTATTTGTAAAGAAGAAGGATGGCACATTTAGGATGTGCATCTACTATCACCAGTTAAATAAGTTAACCATTAAAAATAAATATCCATTGCCTTACATTAATGATATGTTTGATCAAGTAAGGGGGGTAACCATTTTTTCAAAAATTGATTTAATGACGAGATATCATCAATTAAGAATAAAAATGAATATATTTATAAGACAACTTTCAGAACCAGATATGATCACGATGAGTTTGTAGTGTTACAATCTGGTCTTACTAATGCCCCAACAACCTTTATGTGCTTGATGAACAACACACTTAATAAGTATCTGGGCATATTTGTGTTGGTATTTATTGATGACATTATGGTGTATTATAAGAATGAAGAGGAACATAAGGAACACATAAAATTAGTGCTGCAAAATCTAAGAGAACATCAGTTATATGCCAAATTTAGCAAATGTAAGTTTTACAAAAACAATCCAGTACTTGGGTCATGTCTTTTCAAAGGAAGGACTAGCGGTTGATCCTGAGAAGGCCAGGTCCATGGTAAACTATTCCATACCAAAGTATGTGTCTGTTTTCTATTCATTTATGGGTTAACAGGGTATTACCAAAGATTTATAAAGGGATTTTCAAAACTAGCACATCCTATTACATCCTTACAGAAGAAAGGAGTAAAATTTGAATGGACAACCAAATGTTAGGACAATTTTGATAAGTCAAAACACTTACTTATGGTGGCTCCTATTATAAAACTTGCAGAACCAAATAAATAATTTACAGTTTGCACCGATGCTTGTATGGAGTGGCTAGGGGGAGTATTATTGTAGGAAAATTCTATGGTGGCTTACGAATCTAGAAAGATGAAAGCACATGAAAGAAATTATTGTATATATGATTTAGAGTTAACTGATGTAATACTTGCTTTAAAGATGTGGAGGCACTATTTGTTAGGAAAAAAATTCACTTTGGTGACTGATCATATCAGTTTAAAATATCTCTTTAGTCAACCAAACCTCAATGCCAAGCAAGCTAGGTGGATTGTGTTTCTTAGTGAATTTGAGTTTGACATTAAACACATCAAAGGGAAATAAAACAAGACAGATGATGCGTTAAGTAGACATGCCTATACTTTAATGGGAATATATGTAAGCAATGTTAACATAGATTTGGTGGAACAAATAAAAAACTCAATAACTAGTGATCCTAAATACGTGGAAATTCAACATAAATTGTAGCAGACTGACATCCCCAATTATGCTGAAAATTATGAAAAATTGTTGATTTACAGAAAACGATTGTATGTGCCCAATAAGAATACCCTAAAACAAATGATACTAGATGAGCATCACATGAAACTATATGTAGGGTATCCTGGGCATCAAAAGCTGGTTACAACATTAAGAAAGAATTTTATTTTTTTTGTCCAGGTATGAAATAGGAGATAACTGAGTATTTATCAAAATGTTTAGAATGTCAACAAGTGAAGGTTGAACATCAACACCTTACTGGGCTGCTGATTCCATTGTCTGTCCCTCAATGGAAATGGGAAATAATTTCTTTAGATTTTATCATGAGGTTACTAAGGACCAGAAGGCACCACGACTCTATTATGGTGGTGGTAGACACCTTAAGTAAAGATACACATTTCTTACCTATGGAATCCACTTATGGTACCACACAGATTACCAATATATTCATGAAGAAACATTTTCAATTACACAGAGTACCCAAAATGGTAGTATCTGATAGGGATGCCAATTTCACCTCAAAATTATGGAAGGCATCGTATGGGGGCATGGGAACTCAACTAAATTTCATCACTGCATACCATCCTCAAACGGATGGACAAACTGAGAGAACCAATGAGATTTTAGATGACATGCTAAGGATGTATGTCATGGATAAACCTACTAGATGGGAAGATTTTATGCATTTAGTAGAATTTGCTTATAATAACAATTATCAAACATTTTGAAGCCATGTATGGAAGAAAATGTCATACACCTCTCAGTTGGAGTCTCCCAGAGGAAAAATTGGTACTCGAACCAGAGGTTTTGCAAGAAATGGTTCAAATAGTATGAAGGATTCAGTAAAACATAAAAACCACACAGGACATACATAAAAGCTATGCCGATAAAAAAAGGACACACAGGGAATTCAAAGTTGGAGATCATGTCTATTTGAGGGTGAAACCAAGGAAAATTACCTTAAGGACGAGAACCTATACAAAATTAACACCACGATTTTGTGGGTTGTTTGAAATTATGGACAAACTTGGACCCATAGCTTATAAATTAACATTACCTAGTCATATTGAAGTTCATAATGTCTTTCATGTATCTTTGCATAAGAAATATGTACATGATAGCTCTCACATAATTTATTGAAAAATGATACAGGTGGAACCTAAAGGAGAATTTATGGTAGAACCTCTTTGTATCCTAGACCGGAAAGAGATCCGACTCCAGAATCGAGCCACCATTCGGGTTAAAGTGCAATGGAAGAATTTTACTCCCGAAGAGGCCACATGGGAGCGGGAAGATGAGATGCAAAATAATTATCCAACATTGTTCCAAAGGGAAGTAATTAGGAAATAAACATTGTGGACAATGCGAATTAAAAGGGGGGAAGAATGTAATACCCCTCCATTTTTGTAATGTTGTTTTCTTTGTTCAGACCTAATAATTTTAGTGTGAATGTCGGAAATTCCATGAAGTACATTGAAATGCTTATGTAAATAAATAATTTTATTAATGAATAAATAATTGGATTGAAAGTACTTGGGAATGAGACACTTGAGTATGAGATTCTTCCCCAAAAAAGAAAAAGAAAAATCTCATTAGTAAATAACATTGAGATAACTCTTCCATGATAAGGATTCTAGATAAGATTTAATGGATAGGAGAGAAAATCCATTAAGTCGCTTAGTTGGGGAAGGATGCTAAGCCTGGAAAAGAAGAAAGCACTGTGGAGAGAAAAGCACGCTTTAAAGGAAAAGCCTAGGCTAGTGGTGTTGAGAACCACAAAAGTGGGACGCTATTGAAGGAAAAATCAATTATGGAAGTAAAAGTATAAAATATCTGTTGAAGGGAACAATAGGGGTTGTTTATTCTTGTTTTTTCCCAGTAAGCACATCTATCTTGAGGGGGACTAGAGGCTACAGTTCAAGGTTGGGAGGAAAAGTGCTCATTCCCAAGTGTTCTCCTAGTCATGTTTTGGTGAGAACTTTCTATACAAATTATCGAATACTGTAGATGAATGTTTGACAAATCCTCTGTTACAAATTATCTAGTACTGTAAAGGATTAAATGATAATCTCTATTTCAATTTCTTTTATAGAACTATAAATGAATAAATGACAATTTTTCTGTTACAATTCCTTAGTACTGTAAATGAATATAGAATGATTTAGATCCTGTTTTCGTAGTACTATAAATGGATAATGATAATAGTAGACACGATGACTCAATACTATAGAAGACTGTATAATTTTAAAGGGGTTAATATTTTTTATTATTATGATATTTCAATACTGTAAAAGAGTATAGAAATAGGAATATAGGTAACGATAATTGGAAATTAGCTATTATGAAATTCACTTAAATAAAAGGAATTGACTTGTGGATTAGAAAATTTTGAATAATTAGAAGTAATGTGATTTATTCCTCCCTAAGAGTAGATGGAACACCAGTGTAAGAAATTGTATCGAAATTCGTATTTATGTCAAGTCGAAGTCCATAGATGTGAGTACAGGGGATGAACCATTAACTTATGGTTGGAAGTATGGTTACAAATAAAAATGTTAATTATTGAATAGAAATTTAAAGACTTATTTGAATAAAGAAGACTGCACATATGAAAGAATTAATTGCCTGTACATGTTACATGGCACTATAAACTATTTCAAGTATTATTTATTTAACCTTAGAATTGATGCTATTAGTGAGGAAAATGATCGACTGAGTGTCGAAGAGAGGAGATCCAAGGATAAAGTTACTGTAATAGCCATAGGAGGGACAACAACTCATTTTACCTAGGGTCATGGGTATGCTAGTCATGGTCAAATAACATGTTAAATAAGAATACATAGTCTCAAATACACGAATCCGTTTATCTGACGAACAAAAAAAGCCAAGATTTAGGAATTTATCGCATTTGAGCCCATGACCGGTTCGTACAACAATGCTAAAAGGTAAAATAAACCACCAAAAATCCTATGAGTAATGATAAAAAAATACCACTGTGATTAGGGACAACATACAACGGAAATATCTAAATGGAAATGATACGAGTTTAAATTATTCAATATACATACTCCAAAATTTTGTTGGGTGAAGATACAACATAAATTATGTCATAAAATCGAAAAGATTCAAACATAGTTATTCACAGAAACTGAGATATCAATCATGTTATTTCTTCACCAATAAAACAAATAAATTAACTCTACACCACATCAAAGATTTTTAGAGAACTGAATTCACACAATTCACTTTGTAAACGATTGCAACATTTAAAGAAAACACACACACACACACACACACACATATATCCTCCTAAGCAGGGTGATGATACTAAACCATATATTGATCAAAATAATGTCATACACCTTCCAGAGTTCTTTCTCTGAGGGAAAGTGAAACCATTGTATTTGAGAAAATAAGCTTATTGTAATTACAAGGAGATGTCTGGTGTCAAAACTAGGACAATGTTCAAAATGAAATAACAAAAAAGAGAAATATGGAGTCATCGCATTTGAAAGATTCCAAGGAAATGAGTGTTAGTGACATGGAGGAGGCATTGAGATGGGGGTTATAATGTTTCAAGTTAGCCAAATTTCAGGGGATCCATTACAACCAAACTAATGGAAGGGGAACCATCATACCTATGAGGCGAATTTCACTGACGAAATTAGTAAAGAAATCACATGAAATCAATAGATGTACATGATAATAGAAACTCATAAATAGAAAGGAGATTATAAGGTCATACCTAATAGGATAATCGGTACCAGTGCACCCTGTGGAATATCCACCAGAAAAGATTTAAATTAATGTAGAATTATTACAATTATGATAAAATAAACCAATAAGGCTATGTTGATAAGATTCAGGGGTATGTTCCTCTAGGGTAAGAGAAATAGTACTCTGTGCTAGACCGCCGAATGGGGTTAGGGTATCGTGGTCCTCCAGAACCACAAGATTACACTGGAGGCACCTCGTGTAAACGGAACTCATGGCTAACAAAACCAAACCATGAAAAACTCTGTCTAATAAGTGAAATGGGGAAAATGAGGAAAAATAAGTTACCTGTAGGTAGGGTGAAACGAAACTAGAAAGATCGCTAGAAGGGAAACTTCGTAATACACAAATTTCCTGAAATAACAAGACAATCCAAACACAAAAAAAAATAGATGAAGCCAACTACTAAGTTTGAAATTAACTAGTGAAAGTAGATACAGTCTATTATTCCAATATTCAAAGAAACAATTTACCGATAGCTAGAGACAGTTGGAGCATATGGCGATGGATGTCATAGTCGTGCCTCTGCGTCCTTGATCTAGCACCAAGTGCTTAGAGGATATATGCCAATAGTGGTTATAACCATGGCATAGGTAGTAAGGAGCGACAAAGAAAAACTGAGACAAATGCCAAGGCAAGTGCGAATGTAGGGTTTGAGTTTGGGGCTTTGCTTTCAAGTCGTCGATCTTTCCTCCCCTCATATGACCAATCGAAGGAAAATAAGGACGATCACATGGGCGGAGGTGATGTGGCAACAACACGTTAATTGTGGTTTTCTAAAGGTCAAGCGATAGCCTTAGGCACGATAAACAATGGCAACAGAAGTTAACGTTAGATTAGTGCTAACTTGTCTCTACAAATGTGTAACCTTGCCATGTTAATATGAAAACCATGGTGATGGAATGACAATGATGTAAGTCCCTGCACAAATAAAACCTTGGACAGGCATCCTCTGTCACATGCAAGGTATCATAAACACATAATTCATTGTGGCAAAGAACTTTAGCACATCACAGATAAAGAGAGACCAACATATAGTTAATAAAAGCATTCCAAGGCTTAACTGTATTAATGATACCATGACGTCGAAAACGATGAAATGAAACATGTTCTTTTATGTGAGGGGGAGGGATGAGTAGGTAGCCTTCATCTAGCTTAGGTTGTATAAGAATATTTTCAATATATATAACATTATGTGGTAATAAATCCATACTATAAATAGAATATATATATTTTAAGGGTAGTGACAAATTCTTGCTCCTAAAGAATATGGAGAGCTCCTATTTGCTTGTACAATCCCAAGAGAATTCCTCACCTGCTACATGAAAACTCTAAACACTCTCTAATATACAATAATAAATACAATTACACCTTTCCTTCCATTCAACTAGGAAATTCGAATTGCATGCATGAATAGGGATATTTTTAGTAAATTGACTAGTTAACTAAGAGATTAATGAGTTAACAACAATTATAACTATTCAGCTGAACTCCTACTAACTCTATTCATGACTAGTGTTCAAATAATTGAGCTTCACTAACTATAACTCCATTAGATTACTAGATCTTAATAATCAACTCATGCACAACTCTACTTCTTGCCCACAAACTCAAATTGACTGACTTAACTAAGTGAGTTGGCGATGTCACTCTTGCTAACTTCAACTCAAGTCATCATGCTTATGTGGAAATTCAGATTTCTCCATTTGACTAAGGCACAAGTCAAATGAAGCATTTTCTTGCTACAATTTTATACTCCCTCTTAAAAAGAAAGGGGTTATGCACAACCCTAATGCTACTCTTGTGGAGGAATCAATGACCAAGGGTGTGTGCTATTAAGGTATCAGAGGAATGGGAACCACTTGTCTCAATGATCATTTGGACAATGCCAAGTGGATTGTCATGTATAACTAGGGGCTACAAATAATAAAACAAAATAAAGAGGAAATGAAAAAGAAGAAAGCAAAATACAAGATAAAGGGGACAAATCAAAGGATAATAGGGCAAGGCTGGGATGGTTGAGAATGTGACATTGCATCACCTTAGGGTGTTAGGTGGACCTGGGGTGTCACATCAACAAAATAATGGCCTACGTTTAATATAAAAAGAGGGTATATCCAAACATTTGTTTTGGCCATAATAGGAGTGTATTAGCTCCAAATCATGTGACAATTTTGGGTTAAGTTCATAATGTAAGGCCTAGAGAAGTGTTAGGGAGAGCCACTAGCCAATTCCACTTCAATTTTAAGAAATGGAAAATTTGAGGTTTTTGAAGAGGTGGCTACCATTTGGCAAAGGCCTTGTTGTGATGAAAATTTTACATTGAGTCCAATAAGTAGAGATGAATATCCCTAGTAACGTTTTTGGCATAATTCCAAGGAGGTTGGAGTGGAGCTGCTAAAACAAGGCAAAATCTATTATTCTAGGCCACATTTATAGGGAATTTTGAGATTTTTTAGACAAGAAAAAAAATGGCTCTTGATCAAGGTCGTGAGAGGAACATGACAAAACATAGACATAAAGTAAAGAGGGAATAATAATATGGTAAAAACTATTTATTATATGGAAAAACAATTTATGTCTACATCATGAAGGGACAATGTGTCCCTTTACAAATGAAAGACCCTTATATTTAGTGAGTTCCATTTCACCTAGGATTCATGCAATATTGTTATTTGTTTTATTTTAAAATACCATGGTGAGTAAAATAAACCACTAATGGTTTAAAATAACTGATTAATGACCATGTAATTAGACTTTGACCATTTTATTATGATATATTTTATTTTGTTTTCTTCCACTTTGTAAATATCATGGGAGAATCCCATGGTGTACCAAAGCTGCGGGCTTGTAAACAACTGTTGGTAAAAAATATTGACTCAACTCAAGATCACAAAAATGGAAATGGAATGGTGGAGCACTAGAAAAATTGTGTCCAATTTCCATCAATTCACCAATGATACCAAGTAAAACTTTGATACCATTTATGTCCTGTTATACGATTCCCTTATGCATGTAGAATGACATGTAGACTCAAGTAACTCACACTAGACATCCATAAATACAAATGCAGTTTATATATTAAGCATAACAACAAGTAGCATACAAAATACATAGCATAAATAGTATAATTAAACCAATAACTTAAAACACTTGTATTTTAAAGAATATTACAAAAGTAATTGTTGACATGTGATGCTTCTCCTAGCCATATGCACTGATGTATTGCATTTTTTGCAACAAAGCACCCTTTAGCTGGGGTTATGAGTCCACAACGATAAACAAATACACTCTAAACCTAATTCCCACTAATTTTTAAACTATTCACTCATACAACCATCCCAATTATCAATTCTCTTTCCCTTAAATTTGTACAACCTAGAGAAGTGGTTTCCCTTCTCTTCAATGAACTTACTTATCCTATCACACCTCTTTGCTTGGCTTTGGCATAGGCTACCTAGGAAATTACAGCGTTGGAAGTGGCAACTTCAAAACATGCATATTTATTCTCCTTTTTAATAAGTTGAAAATCACTCTACCATCATTCTTACTATTGACTCTATCATCGCTCTCCACTGTTGCAAGTTGAAAAGAGGAAAAAGAGGGAACATTGTAATTAAATGATGAGTTTGATTGCATGTAATCATGTGTAAAATTTTCCATTATGAATCCTATCATTTCTATTTCGTAACCAATCTATGCTAGAGCCTAGGAAAGAGGCGTGTGACCACAATGTAGATAAGGGGATCCACTTCTTTAAATTGTGCAAACTAAATAGGAAAGAGAGTTAGTGATTTGAGATAGTTGTGTGAGTAAGTAAATTGATAAATCGATAAAAACTAAACTAAGTGAGTAAACATTTATCCTTATAAACTCATAGCTCTAACTTGAAGCTAACATGTTGCAATAACAATTCTATAACTAAGAAAACTTCCAACATTAACAACCAATCAATGTAATCTTTCTTTAAAATTAAATAATATTATCATATATATTTATATATAAATATTACTATATTTAATATACAAACATACATTTATAAATATTTAATATAAATAATATGAATCTGTACATCACTTCATTGTATTAAATAATTTTTCAAATTCTTTAAAATACTTTATCTAATAGGAAGGCATATATGACGAATGTTTTTTTCCAACCGAAAAATGCTTTAAAAACCTAGTAGTGATATTTGGAGGAATCCAAATGATATAGGTCTAGTCACTACCTTGCTTTATGAGAATATCATAACTTATATACAAAATATTATCCAATAACCATACATAAGTATTGCCACGGAGGTTGTTCTTTGCCGAAAGAGTGTGGACCCATATTCCATTCATCTTAATTGCGTGGTTTTTATACCCATGGCCACCGTTGGGTATCATTGTTTCCATTATCCTTTGTGATTTGCAAGTCAAAAATGGTTTGGATTTTGTGTTGGGCCCTACAGTATCTTTATATCTTGTAATAATATCCTTGTCCATTCCACGTCAGCAATTGTTTGGATTTTGTGCTTCAACTTTCTCCCATGTATATTCGATTACACATTGTCACTTTATTATAATATTTTTGTGTTAATTCATATCTGCAAATTACCTCTGTATGTGCCCACCACATTCTGAAAAAGAGCCAGTAGTGACATTGTGATTTATCATGATGGCCAGTAGTGACATTGTGATTTATATGCGTCTTTTCAAAAAGGGAAAGAGCAGGTAGTATATTCAATTAATTATAGTCGTTATCGTGTGATTATGGTTATTAATATAAATATTGTAATATATTGTGATAATATGTTATATAAATGATTATTTGTAATTTATGTATATTTAGAGAGGAGAAAAAGTTTTATGAGTAAAAGTCATGTACAAAATTTGAACCATGGTAATCTGGATATCAAGGGTTATTATTATGGTATTGGCTCACAGTAATGATTGCGGAAATATTTATTTTGATCCCATCAAATAATACTAATGACATTATCAAGGGATTTACTTAAGGTATTGGCTAAGGCTAAAACTATATAAGGAGATAGAGATCAAGGTGTTAGGTGTGCAGGTGAATGGATTATTGATGTGTGATTTGATCTAGAATAGGGATGCACCAATAAGCAAGGAGATGACTCAGATATGAAAGATATGAAGATATGGTGACATATGTTAGGGTCCAACCCTAACCCCTTTATTTATGTAATAAGCCCAATGGGTTGAGTTAGAGTCATAGTTAGTTAGAGAGTCAATAAAGGTTGCATTAATAATTGTAATTGGTTGACTCACATTAGAGAAAAGGGACCACAATTAGTTGTAAATGGACCATAGTTAATAAATAAAGCGGTTAACCTGTGTTATGTAAGAGACCACTAATAGTTAGGGTTTTGAATGTCATTTAGTTATAAATAGTCTTAATTGGTAAGACACAGATCATCAAGTCTTATTGTAATTGAGATCTTATCTGTTGAAGGTTTCTCCCTCGAAGAGGCAAGTGAACATTGAATCTATTTCTGAATAATAAAATACTTTGTAGTTTTTTAGTTTTTCTCATTTCATGTGATAATTCTATGCTTTGGGCTATATTTATTCGTATTTTTGGTATTATGGATTTCTCGCAAGTCAAGAGCATAACAACATATATGCCTGATTTATTTATTTGTTGCAAATATCTAGGTAGCTAATAATTATGAGTCTGTGAAGGTATGTTTCAATGATTTAAGATCTGTACGTTGGTTTTATTTTGAATGATCGCATACATACACAAATCTCTCTGTAGGGTCGCGTATATATAATGAGATATGGTTTTTAGTATGTTGAGATCTATGCACGAGTGTTATGTATGGTAGTCACGTACATACACTGATATGTTTCATGAATGTCGTGTATAGGTGCTAAGGTTTTCAGTGGGCCTTGATGATGACATTTGATGAGTTCTTTTATGTTTGTTGTTGTCTACCAATGATGTATCTATCTTGACGAGCTGTGTCTGACAATGTTTATTGGGTTAAATGTGGAATGGAATATTGATTGGTAATGATGCTACATGTGGTGATCTGTGATTGGTTCAGTGACCTACGATTGATTCAGTGCATGATTTAGTGTCACAGTGATTCAGTTAGCTAAATGATTTAGTGTTCAGTAAACTGAAGTATGTATGCAGGTTATATGCAGAGGAAGAGCGTATATACACAGGAATTCTTCAGAACAATAGCATATACATTCTGATATAAATCTAATAAGGGTTTGCAGTGAGATTACTTTGCTATAACAATATGTGGCTTGGTCTATTGATTAGTGGTTGTGCATTGGTATGATTTGGTTATGGTGATTCAACGTTGATTTAGTATTCTATGATTCAATATGGTATCTTGGTTTGTTCAACGATTGGATGATTTGATTCAATATTTAGTTTTAGTATGGCTAATTGATATTAAGCATAATGTTAGGTGTGGTTCCAATATGAAAATATGATGAAAGGTGGCCTACAGGTTTTAATGTTTTGAGTCAGGTGGATCTAGTATAAAATATTATGAAATGTGGTCCACAAGAGGTGCCGAGGGTTGGAGCCTTCAATGAAGGCGTCATAGCTTCTTTCCAGTGGTAGTTGGTAATTTTGTTACGGGGGTAGGTGTTCCCTTTCGATAGGAGCCAATAAATGAGGTCATGGGGTTGTAGCTCCCTTCTAGTGGGCGCTAGAGAACGAGTGGAGGTTTTTTCCTCTTGTAAGTGGGTTCCTGTGTGCTAGTAAGAGTTTGCACTAGTACAAGATGTAATGAAGTTTTCTTAATAACAAAAGAAGAAGACAAAGACAACAACAATGGTGGTTTTCTCCCACATTGGGTTTCCACCTAAAATCCTGGTTTTCTATGTGCGTTTCTTATATGCTATGATTTATCTGTTCTTTACTACATACTGGATGATTAATAAATTAATAATGTAATGGTTAAGTTAATTCACCAATGGAATTTATGTCAAATTAAGTTATTTGGATATACACTGTTTTCATTCACTAGATTTGTGTACATTGCTAGTTGCATTAAGAACAATAACATACAAAATTCAGAATATTAAAGTGAAAAGTTCAAGTGAGTTAAAAAATTGATTCACCCCCCCTCTCAGTATTTTTCCTAAACTTCCTTGTAATATTTCTTTTGCCCAGGAACATGAATTTTGTAAATGACCTATTTGTAGACAGATTCAACACCTAAATGCCATATTTGAAAAATATAAAAACTAGGTCCAACACTTTTTTTCATGTAACATATGAATGCGATGGGGTAATATTTTACTAAGGTATACTTGCACACAAATTTTGGCGAAAGTAAATATTGTGTCTTTCGTTCTCTAGGTGTTTGTACTTACTTACTTCCCAATCTTGTTTCCAATTCCTTCTAGTACTTTATGGTGCCTAAATTGAAGAGGGATATTATGCAATTTGAGCCACACTAGCATTTTGGAAACCACCATTTTATTGGAATCAAATTAAGGGAACCATGGGGTTATAAAAAGACCCGCATAACACCAAAACCATGGGCCCTCTTCTCAAGGAAAATTCCCTGTCCTTAAATGTTTCAAATTTAAGAATGAAAAATCCCCTAGAACATAAACAAATATCACAATTTACTATCTAGGTAGTAAAAATCCACTGAAATAGATTCGTTGGTTCTATCTAGAAGCCATTAAATCTGCACATAATTTCTTGGGATTGGAAGATTGAACTAATATCATTTACCTTTGAAAGATCCACTACCAGTCCTAGAACTTGATTCAGCTGTTCCACAACGTAGGGACTAGGAATATTGAGAATATGATCAGATTTGACTTGAGCGTCAGTCTTCCCTTTGAGGACATCTTTGAATGAAGTGGATCCATTTGGTTTCTTTGAGTTTTGATTAGAAGATCCTCCCCTTAGTGTCATGCTCAAAGAAATATTGGATTCTTTACCCACTCCATAAACTTCCAACAAACACTGATATTGAAGCACCTTACCCTCATATTCAAGTACCTAAAAAGCTGTTGGAATACTGAAATGAGATTGAATAACTTTCTTTAGATTTTCCACAAGATTCCAATCCTGAATCAAATAAACAAAGGATTTTCCACTTAGGATTTTTATAAAATTTGGAAAATTTTCCTTCCTCCACTGTTTCGTCACTTGATCTGATAGATCTGAGGTTTTTTTTGTCAAATCTATAATTGACAGGACCATATATGAACTTTGAGAGCTCCTTTATACATGGGTTACCCCTAGATTTGGGCCTTCATTGTAGATATAAGGTCACAAACCAATTTTTTTTCCTAGAATCCCTTTCCTAGTAGGTTTTTCTCCTTAACAAGTCTCTCCTCCTTCTCTATGGACAAATCCATGATGGGAGCATGTAGGTTTGGGCATATGAAACTAGATTCATAGCTAAGGTTGATCCCCACATTAAAAATGAGAGAGAGGTGCAAATCCGGTTGCCCTGAAAAGGTTGCCGCCATATTTGTTAAAAGACATAAAAGATCTACGTCTAGAATGAATACATCAATAGATTAGATCTGGGCTTACCGTAAATTGACCTCACTGTCTCCATCCAAAAAATGCATTTGTCCAGTTGTTTGCACTTGAAAGAACAAGTCCTGTTTTCTCTCAATAAGAGCAAGAGCATACCATCCTCTCTGTCCCTCGACCACCGTCTGATGTGAAGAGCCAACATAGCCACCCTCTCCCTGTAACATAATGGGTACATTTTTAGTATGAAAATTCTCCTCCACGTATTCTCTTGTATCCTTGGAACCCTTTGCGGTGTGGAAATCAAAGAAGCATGAAACCCTACTAAAGACCTCCATTATTTCTACCTAAAAGGTTAACCAGCTAAATTTATCATTTCACATACATCCATTTATTACAGATTCTATATATAAATGGAGAATCATGTAAGAAAACATAACAACGTCACAATCAATTAACTATTATTAGACCAAGATTCACTTTTTATAATTTGAGTATGAGGGAGATGTGTAATTACTTTCATGCTCAACATGGAGTTAATATGTGGTATATAAAAAATATTCCAATGTTAACCATAAATAAAATATTTCAATGTTCACCTTAAGTTTATATATAGAGAGTAATTGAAAATATATAAATAAATAAAAGATAGTTGGTTTGAAAATCAAGCCAGAGTCTTAAATTCAAAAGCATTTCACAACAAGGTTTTTGTTGGGTGTGTGTTATATTCTTTCCACCACTAGCACCACTCACGAAGCGTGGCGTTAGAGGGGGGGTGGCATCCCCCCCTTCATTATGTTGGGTGCACCAGGGGGTTCAAAGGGGGGAGACAAGCCCCCTCTACGGGGTCCAGAGCAGCGCCCCACGAATTTATTTTTTGGATCCTATATTAGGTGGACGGACCTACCTATGGTTTTTTGCATGGGTTTTGCACATGGTTTTTGGGCATGATGGTTTTCTATCCATGGTATTTTGTAGATCCAGTCAAGGGAACTATGATTATGTTCTAATCTAGGGTTAATGGATTGGGGTTTATGAATGCTTCGACATTTATATATATGAATTGTAACATTGAAAGGAACATAATGAAACATCAATCTGATAGTCCTAGTTTTGGGACCCAGGGAAAATATCTGTGTATATATGTTTTATGTTTTATATTCTCACCACTATTTATTTTCTATTATTAAGAATTCATTTGCAGGTAATTTATGTACTAGGTTAAAGCCTATAGTTTCAAGGTTTCAAGTGTTAGGAAACTATATATTATAGAGCAATGGAACACATAAAATATATTGTAGAAATATAAACATAGAAAACACATAAAACAAGAGAGACACAAATATATGTCGTTCACCTAATTTGGGCTACGTCCATGGAGAAACAACCAGTCCTTCCTTTTATATTATCCAGCAAAATGAAGAGATACAACCTACAACAGATCCGTTGTAATTCCCTCTTTTCTCTCACACAATCTCCTCTCTCTTTCTCGTTCAAAATACAGATCTACATAGACGCAATACAATTCCCTCATATATATCGAGGGGTTGCCTTCTAGGGAAAAAAACCATAAATTAAACATAACTTCTACCCTTAGATCTATTCCTAATGAAAAACCTAGATTAACTACGAAATTACAACATTGTACAAGGTAATTTTAGATCTATTTTTAGCTATAGGGACACTGCCCCTGATCCCCCACTAGGGGGGGAGGCTCCCAAAGATCACAATCACCCCCTGGACCTCCCTTGTAGCATACATTTTATGGGCACTGTTTCCGCCACATTACGAATTGGGGTCCAATGTGGCGATACCTCTAAATAAAGAAGATAATCAGGCTCCACACCCAACAATCTCCCACTAGGAGACTGATTATAGCAACTCCACCACTGCTTCATTTGCTGAACAATGACTCCACTTTGGACCTGGCTGTTTCTCATCTTATTCATCATACTTGAAGACCAATTGAAACTGAGTAGAATCTCAGTTTCTCCTTGGTTACAACTTTTGTTAACATATCTGCAGGATTCTAGCTAGTGTGTATCTTTTCCAGCTTCAATTATCCATATTCCAATGCTGACTGTGTGAAATGGTACTTGAGCTATATATGTTTAGTCTTGGAATGAAATGCAGAGTTCTTTGAAAGATGTATGGCACTATGGTTGTCACTGTATAACCTGCCCAACTCCTACTTCTTATCCATGTTACACAGTAATTTGTCACCGTTTGTCACCGTCCCTGTTACCTCTCTCCTGCACCTTGGAGGACTCATTCTGGGACTTGTGAAAAGTGACAAGACTTGAAACCACTTGCATCATTCCCCTCTGAACATGAGCTTCATATGCCCTAAAGACATCTCCTGCAGCTTGCCCTTAAAAATGGCCCTTTTTACATTAGTGTTGGGCCACTGTGTTCTGCCCGCGCCAATGGGGAAAATCCTATTAAATGGGCGCGCTATTAGCGCTCTGTCCCAGAGTCGCAATCGCGCCAACCTTTTTGGGCAAAGTTTTTAACCAATCAACCTCTGAAAGTTCTCTCCAACTCATTCACCAACTGAATCTATGTTAAGTGAAGATGGTTTGGCTTCGAATCTTCTTGAATGGGAGGTAGTTTGCCACCATTCCATAGAAGTTTCCAAGTGATCAAGCCAAATCCATTATTGTTGTGATTGATCTTATCCCTTCCTTTTCATCTATAAAAGCTTGTCTCCATACCTTGAGCAAGCTAGTAGTTCTAGGGGTGGTAATACTTGTGCTGAAAGGAAGATATCAAGAGATTA
Organism: Pinus taeda; assembly: GCA_000404065.3. Taxonomy (NCBI): domain Eukaryota; kingdom Viridiplantae; phylum Streptophyta; class Pinopsida; order Pinales; family Pinaceae; genus Pinus; species Pinus taeda. The sequence goes on from APFE030216227.1 coordinate 40,652, forward strand.
GAGTTGCAAGAGCCTTCTTTGTGTCCATAAAGCTTAACCTAAGTAAGGAGATCTTGTCACCAAAGAGAGAGAGGCTTGTTCCCCATCCCTTCAAGCTTTGCAAGACTTGTGTAGTTGAGCACCTAGCCAAAGGAGGACTTGACGTCAGGACTCTGGTTGTATTCTCCTTTGTTGATTATTAATAATAGATGACTATCATTATGGTTCCATTCTCATTGTTGTAATGATTAATGTTGAATTATGTCCTTCCTGACTGATGTATAATTGCATATATTAGATTTCACGCTTGTGTTTGTGTTGTTCTCTTTGTGTGCAGGTGTCCATTCAAGAGGATAGTGGAGGATTGTGACCGGCCAAGGCAAAGGAGCGTGGGCGACGTCTCTTCTACAAACAAAGGCGTTGGAACCCAAGTAGGTCTTCATCACCTACCTTTTATTTGCAATTAGGGACTTGCGTGATAGCATTGTTTGATTGTTGCTAGACCCGTTCTGGGCTAGTAGGGATCGCCTCTATCCATAGAGGGGATTTACCTCTCCAACAATTTGGCGACTTCGCTGGGGAGTTTAGCTTGTTGTTTGATTTGTAAACTTTAGACGGACTCTGAAGCACGGACAGATAGCCTTCGAAACACTATTTCTTTGCATTAGTGAAGTAGATAAAAGCCGCTTCAGTCAATCTCCGGTTTGGTTTACGAACTGAACAATCTGGAGTTTGTATTGCCTCTTTGGTTTTCTCTTGTTTGCTTGCTTGGATAGATTTCTGGATTGAATTTCTTGCTGCCTCTTACTTCCTGGCCTGCCTAGATACTGTAAACCAAGCTTTGGATCGCTTATTTTTCTTTTTGACTTGGCAAACTTTATTAGCGCGGTTTTTTCTTTGACAGTCACGCTAGTGGCACTTGTTGCTAACTGACAACCCACGCCAATCCCTTTATAGCGCGAGTTACAGCCTGACAGTCGCGCCAGGCCTGTTAACCTTTTCAGTTCACTTGTTTGCCAGCCTTCTGAGCTTGGATTTGTATCTTGCCACATCTTTTTCGACTGCTTGAGTGTGTTGGAGTCTTGTTTGACTGGTTTTGAGTCTCTTTTTTGAGGAATTCTTAATTTGATCTCCTTTGATCATTACTTGAAGGTTTGTCTCAGTCTCTTCACAATTTTGCATCTTTTTGCTTTTATTTTTGCAAAAAAATTTCCACCTCATTCGCTGCGGGGGGGGGGCTGAATTGTGTATGAGTGTTAATCGCCTTTGAGTGTTTTTATTTTTTGATATCTGGAACTCTCACCCAATTTTCTTGATTTGCATTTGATTGGTTCTTAGATTACATTAGAATCATCTTGTGTTTGAGAATTCTCTTGCATAGATCACACTTGCATAATTAGAGTTCTCATTTGTGCATAGATTACATTTGCATACTTTTCAAGTGAATTGTGCATAGATTACATTTGCCTACTTTTCAAGTGAATTGTGCATAGATTACAATTGCATAGATTACCTTTACCCTTTGGGTGTTTTCCATTTTCTATCGATTTCACATTTCCAGCCGTAGGGCATCTAGTGGCTTTGTGTGTCGAGCCGTCCTTAGGAGTTTTGGTCTTCTATTGGTCCAGTCAACTTTCTGATTGCTCCCTTGCACTCGTTTAGTGGTTGCTAATCTTTTTATTGCGTTATTTGGGTGACTTGCTTTGTCTTCACTTGAATTCCGCTTCGTCTCACTTTGAGCCTAGATCACACGGCTCATTGTTGTCTTTCAGATCTTTCTTGTTCTTTGGAGGTTTGATTTGTGCTTTTAGGAACTGAATGTGCTTGGGTTGAATAGAATTTGTTTGTACTGTCTTTCAAAATTCATTCTAGTGCATTGTGCCTTTGAAAAAGAAATCGAACAAATCTCTTTTGTGTTCAATAGTTAATGGGAAATAGAACTTTTCATTGATTTGTATTCTTAAAAGAAAAAGTTTTATTTATTTGCCATTAGCTGCATTAGGCTGTTTGATTGATTGTGCTCATTTTGTTTGATTGAAAATTCTTAACCCTCTCGTAGTTAGTATTCATCGAACGGAATGGTATTCTTTGGCATATAGCTTGCATCTAGGAAATTGTGAAAGATTACATACGGTAGGACCTGAAACCGAAACTTAATTGAAGATCAACCATAAAATGGACCGAATAAACTTAACAAACACATTGGAACATAACGCACACATTCTAGAGGTCTAAGCTAGAGACGTGCTCTAGCGTTGTTAAACCTAGTCACTTTTGTTCTCGCATTAAGGTTGGGTGATTCCTCCTTGTGTGATTCGATTGTGGTCTAGTACGGACTTGGGCTCCCACGTACCGTCACGTATATATGGGGAGACTCCACTAGAATTTTATCCTTGATCCATAGGAAGCTGTGTCTACCTCCTTATAAGCCGTAACGCACCGAACACAACATTCGGGAAGATTGACTGCAGTACGGAAAGTCCTTGGTTTTCATACGATTGCCAAGGTGTATAAGTAGTTTTACGGATTGTCTGGGAAACCCCTT
>APFE030216227.1:43195-53897 GCA_000404065.3 Pinus taeda
TCAGTTCCTTTGTCTTAAAATTTATTCGGTCGCGTTCACATTTACCCGGTTAGGTCTTGTTCGCGTTAGCTTGAGTAGGTTTCTTTTTCGTTCTTGATGGCAAATTTCTCGGGGTTCACCAACCTAAGTTCCCCCCTTGACGGGAATCCTGGTCATTTCCCTCCTCTCGAGAATGTTGGTGCTCCTTACATGGCAACGTTGTCCCTCCCAGGGTTAACTGTTGGGTTGCCTGTTTGGTTGTTCTCAACCTCTTTGGTCCCTGCCGTCTCACCTATTGATCAATCAGTCCCTCCACCTAAACAACCTCATGTTGATTCTAAGGTGGACCTCTCCCCTTCTACGCCCACTTCTACGTCCTCATCTTCTACTTCGCCTGGTGGAAGTCTCGATTCAAGTAACCAGGTGGCTAAGAAGAAGAAGAAGAAGACAAAGAAGAAGAAGGCTCTCAAAGGAGAGGCTAAAAACCTTAAGCATCAATTTTCCATCCCTAGTTCATAATCGCATTTTGTCACCTCATTAATTGCGTCAATAAACCTTAAGCATCAATTTTCCAGCCCTAGTTCATAATCGCATGGCGCCATGTGGCTAGAGGCCGGGCCACGCACCCATACCTCCGTCGTTAGATAAGGGTGTGGTCACATGGAGTACATATGGCCATGGGTCGAGCCACACGCCTGCCCCTCCATCTCCGAGCCCCCTGCTTCGGTCATATGGTGATAAATAGGACTGGGGGTTAGGCTAACCACCTACCCTTGCTGGCTTCATCATTGGTTGTATGCATGTCATGTGCCTTGGGGCTAGGGATTAACTGCCATGCCCCCCTCTATTATGTCGTTGGACATGTGGACTCTGTGTGGCCGAGGACTGGGGCCACTCGTCTTGCCCTTCGCCCACACTGCCACCCCAATCAATGTTAAATATAATCGTTAACCACTTTGGTTAAAAACCAAACTACATGGTGTAATGGTAAGGCATGTTAATTGTAGTGGTGAGGTCAAACCCCTCCAGGTAATTTGGCCAGCTAATTTTTTTTCACAATTTACAAGGACTACGTGGCACCCTCCCATTGGGTCATGTGGTGCTTCCCCATTGGTCCACATCAAAACATAACCAACCAATCACAATTCAAAACCTCGTCCTCTACGACCATGCAATGTGGAAATATGTGATCGGCCCATACTACACATTGTACCTACCTAGTAAGATGCTAAATTCAACATATGACCTACCTAATCGACATCCTAGTCAACCCTGCATGTTGATTTTTTAGCCATTTTCCAAAAACTTCAGAACGTGATAACTTTCACATACGGTGTCAGATTGAGGTGACTCAAATGAAATTGGAATCACAATGATGAGAACTATGATTTAACATTGGTTTTGAGTGATTTCAAGAACTTTGATGTTTGGGCATATTTTGATCCCCTGGTTCAGTGATTGGTTTTCCCTACCCTCTAATAGAAATTATGAGACACATAGGACACTCAAAACTTATTCACATTTCCAGCCCTTCAAATTTATCGATATGGAAACAAGGATGGATATCTTATGATGTTTTGGGATTAGGGGAGCAATACAAAGATGTCGGGAAAGACTACCTGCAAGCGTAGTCTAACAATCATATAAGACTGAAAAATAGAGGGGATGAACTAATATAGAGAATCTCCCCTACAAGAATATATACCCCTAAGTTTTGATATATCTCCCTAATGGATGATAAAGCTTAGGAGATCATAGATGGTAGTGGACAGTGGCATCGAAAGCCAAGTGTCCTACTAGATCCAAACTACTAATGTGGTGTTTAATGGAGAAGAAGGTCACCACCAGGGACATACTGCAAAGAATATTTATGAGTGGGTTGTGTTGTTGTTCCTTATAAAAAAATAATGCTGAAAATGAATCACATATTTTCATGACTTGCCCCTTCTATCAACATGTTTGGAAAGAATGCAGGAGTGCAATGAGACACACAGGTGCATGGATATGAGAGGACTTGGAGGAGTCCTGGAAGGAATGGCTCTCAAACCCCAACTATCATGTTATCATATCCATTCCCCTAATCATATGTTGGGGGGTTTGGTTGGCCTGAAACATGACCATTTTTCAAGACAAACCTTTAGTACTTGAGCGTTATTGCTACTGAAGCCCTTTCTATCTTACGTCATATCCCACAGGAAAAAGGTCTTCCCCAAATAGAGTGTTCAGGACATAAATCATTGACAAAACTAGGATGTGGGCTTACTTTGATGGAGCCTCAAACAATAATGGATAATAGAGTGAAGGAAGCTTCTTCCTCTTTCTCACGAAGGTCCATTTTTATTAAGTTAAAATGGGTTTTGGCTAATGAATAAACAACGAAGCAAAGCTCATCGCTTGTAAATACTGGTTTCTATTCGCTCTTGAAAAGGGATGCACTCAGATTCATGTTTTGGGGGATTCTATGCTTACTATTAATTGGTTTAACAAATCTCAAGTATGTAGGAACATTATTCTCTTTCCTATTCTAGAGGAAACAATGCTACTTGTCGACTCTTTATAACTTTTTACATGTTCTCATATTTACAATGAGAGAAACATCGCAACATATCACCTTTCAAAAGAGGGCCTTGAGATGGATCAAGGATTGTGGGGTATAATGGAGAGAATTATTGGATAGGCCTATGAGTTCTAAGACAAGGCATATAGGGACAACAAATTAGGAATAGTGAAAGCATAATACCTCAAGCTCCAAATATTTGCTCTCTATTTTGGTGTCTATTTTGTTTTTGGCTATTCATATAGTATATATCTTATTGGATGGAACAATTTTGCACCTCACTTTGGCTGTAATTAACATCGCTTATGTTTTTTTTTTTCTCTACTATAAATGTATGATTAATGGTTGGGATTTATTTTCAAAAGAGCTTGTTTTTTAAGAGCTCACACAACAATTTTATACTAAAAATGTGTATATCTACAAAATGAAACATTCAATCGTTTCTCAATGAATGAAATTATGGTTTTTTTACTTTAGAAAAACACATTATAAAATATCAATAATCTCACTTTCACTATGGTAACTTGATTTTCTATTGATTGATATTATTGTTATTTGATATTATAACATAAGATGAAGGAGATGTGTAAGATTCAACAAGGAAGTTGAAAAATATTTCAAATGTTGATTATAAATAAAATAATTTTATATCGACTTTGTATGTACATAGAAAGAATAATTAGAAGTGAAAAAAATTTCAATTAGTTGGGAGATGTATACTTATTCAATTCTAATGTGAAATTGGTATGTGGTATTTCAAAGATATCAATAGTAAAAGGAATTCAGGCTATAAACTATTTTACGTTTTGACCCTTTTCTAGGTATATTTTGTTAAAGGTAATTAGAGAAATGCATTAGTGTTCCAATGGAAATCTTCTAGATGTTGTTGCTTTCCTTAAAAGTGTGAGTTGTAACCACGTAGATGTCATTATCATCACAATTGTAATTCCCATTGCTATAAATATGTGGCCCTATTATGTGTTGAAAGATGTATCAAATCTAGTAAATCTCTCCTCAAGAGAGTTTGACTTCTTTATGGTGTTTTTGAGTGTCTTCTAATTTATTTTTGTGTCAATTTTGTTTGAATCCATTGAAATTTGTTGGAATTACAAGTTAAAGTCATGTACATTGCAAAAGATGAGTGCCTAATGGAATTACCAAGGCACTAAATCCATTTGTGTATTCAAAAATACAATTCAAACAATGAAAAATACAATCTCACAAATAATTGTATCATTGTAACATTTTATTGGCGTCTTGCTCGAAAGGAATATTTGTATAATTTCTTCCATACTCAACATGGAGTTGATTCATGGTGTGTGTCTAAAGAACCTGTGTAGATCCATCTCAACCACGAATCTATCAAGTGTTGAGTGGGATCAGATCTCTTGAGGTGAAAACCTTTCTTCAAGTTTTGAATTCTAAAAGAGGTTTGCACCTCAAGAGATTTGATCTCTCTCAACCCTTAATAGATTTGGGATTAAAATGGATCTACTCTAATTAAATTAAATTTTAGAGAATCAAAAGTGAAATATGCCTTTAACAATTTATAATCTTTTAACTAATCAAAACTATGAAAATTTAAGAAAGCTTCTCTTCAATATTTTCAAGTACAAACATAAAATTCTAAATTAATTCAATTATTAAGGTTTGATAGCTTTAATTTTGTGTTAGTTAACATTAACAATCATCAATATCGTCATTAGTTCTAGGGGGAGAGAGAGGATAAACTTATGTAAAATATGTGAACAATAGGAAAAAAGTTTTCTTAAATTACCATAGTTTTATTGAGTTAACAAGGTATGAAGGTTAATATTGTTACAAATATTTGAAATTAAAATTTAATGTGTGGTTATATAAAATGCTATAAGATAAAATTTTAATTATTCATCTCTTAGTATTACAAAAGCAATAAACAATCCATTACATATAAAATTCATCGAAAATCAAATTTCACTATAAAACTTCAGGGAAATTATATATATAATATATATATATATATATACACACACACACACACACCACACACACACACACACACACACACACACACACACAACACACAACCACACACACACACACACACACAACACCACACACACAACACACACACAACACACACACACACACATCATATATATATATATATATATAGTTTCCATATGTTAGCTCAATTGGCCGAGTCTCTGTTTTTAAAGCACCTTTTCGATTGAGAGGTCATAGGTTCAATTCTCTCAACACTCTTGGGGTCAAGCTCCATTGTTGAGCCGACAAGAAGTTGATCCCTTTGGGTGAATCTGCCCTTTAGATGAATTTGCATAATACAAATATTATGTGGATGTAATAGTCACTAATCCCTAGAATCTGAACCTCACACACATTTATTTATATATTTAAAAAATAAATAAAATATTATTTTAAAAATACTAAATTATCTTAATTTTATTTAATTAAATGCTTTTTAAAAATAACTAGAATACCTTGAAAGATACGAGAAAATTCTTATATTGTAGCCTATAACCATCACGTAAGGTTTATTCCTAGGTGGAAAATGCTTCCAAATGTTAATTTTTCATAGGGCCCTTTAGATGAATTTGCATAATACAAATATTATGTGGATGTAATAGTCACTAATCCCTAGAATCTGAACCTCACACACATTTATTTATATATTTAAAAAATAAATAAAATATTATTTTAAAAATACTAAATTATCTTAATTTTATTTAATTAAATGCTTTTTAAAAATAACTAGAATACCTTGAAAGATACGAGAAAATTCTTATATTGTAGCCTATAACCATCACGTAAGGTTTATTCCTAGGTGGAAAATGCTTCCAAATGTTAATTTTTCATAGGGCTACATTTTTATTTGCTTTGATAATTTCATTTCTTCATTAATAGATTAAGTTCACCCCATATCATCATTACATTGTTCATATCTACACCATTATTCATCAACATATGCAATTATATAGAAAGAACAACATCATCATCATCAATGCAGCGGAACATAAAGGAACAATAGAAGAAAAGCACGCATACACATAGAGACACCAGGATTTGTCTGAGACTAAGGCACAACCCACTATGGGGAAAACCCTTGAAAATATTCTTCTTCTTAGATCGTCATCAAATGATTCAACCAATGATCCATAACTTTATCTATGCAAAAAACAACTATGATATCCATGAAACAGATCTAACCATGCCCAAAATCGAAACCCTCATTCTGATGGTTGTAGGGTGTTGCACTAACTGTAGTTAACTACTGGATACTACTGTCACTATGTTGAACACTGTTGCCACTGCGCAACATCTTCGGAATACTAAAATATCATCTTGGATTCCTGGACACAGGGAGGAGGAGTTGTGCAAGCATCTATAAAAATCCTGGGCACTCTGAGTGAGTTGTATGCCAATGTCTAGGGTATCCTGGATGCTCCCTGTATCATTCTGTGCGTGTGTCCAGGGACCAACTCACCATATCTGATCCAAACCCCCATACACTCTCTTCTAGTTACTGTGTGTGCATTCAAGACATCTTGGACGCTCTCAGGACCACTTTGTGTGAGTGTTCAGGGACCGACACCTCCATATTTTCCTCTGAAACCTTGGACGATCCCATAGGACGATCCCATAGGCTTCTATGCCAGCATCTAGGGCTCTCTAGATGTTGTCATGACGATTGCGTGCCAATGTCCAAGGACCAAAATGCCCAATTCTATGCCAATGTTCAGGAATCAGAAAACCCTAGATCAGTGTGAGCTTCATCCCTGATATTTCAGACCCTTGTGCGAACTTTCCTTCGACAGGCTTGTGTGAATCGCGACAATAAGAGAAGAGAAAATGGCTTGATCAATGTGTCCAAATGAGCATGAGGTCTCTTCTATTTATAGGCTTTCATGAGGGTCCATTTGGGGTTGAAGCCGACTTGACCAATTTAACATGTGCTTAGGGCCGACCTAACCCAATATACATGAGTGAATAAATAAATTCAAAAACCAACTTTGGCTTGTCCAAATAAGTGATATTTAGGTCGATTTTGGTCCTCTCGAAAAGAGGAATCTAATGCAATCATCATCTCAGTCATTTGAGCTATCCAAGGTGGAATTTGATCGTAGTTGAAAAAATTAACACCAAAAACCAGTAGTGATATGTGGAGGAATCCAATTGATAAAGGTGTACTGATTACTTTCTTTAAAGAGAATATGGCAACTTTGGAATCCATTAATTGCACATAGGTAGAACGTTGTTGTAGGATAATGTAAACCACTTCCCACTTATATATAAAAGATTATCCAATAACTCTACAATATTATTATCACGTAGGTTTTATTTTCCCAAAGATCGTGTACCAATCATAATTTTAAAAACCATAACTGATGACCAAACCGCTCCACCTAATAATCCGAGTTTCAAACCGGGACTAGTTAGATCTAAGTGAACTAGTTTTAAAAACACTTGAAATAATTATTTTTTAATGAAAACAATTGTTTTTAGGATTTAAAGCCATGATTCTAAACCAATAGATGGAAAATATGCAAAGTTTTCTCATATATATACCATGTAAAGGTGAAAATATCAAAATGGCACCAAGTGCAATACATATCAACAAAAAACTATATAATCAATGAGGCTCTAAATGGCATCTAGAGTCCAGGAAGAAAGCCTACAAGCTATGGGGCCACTGGCCTACTATAAGTCTACATATATGCTATTAGTAATCAACATTATCACTTGAAGCTTTGAAAGTTGAAACTTCTCATCATGATCAAACTTGGTTGAGTCTCGACTCCCAAACTTCGCAATTGCTTGAGTCATAAACTTTTCTGTTGGTTCAATGACTTGAGTCTCAAACTTCTAAAGGTATTCTGCCTTGATATGCCTTATTACTTCATTTGGTACTCCACACAGCTTTACATGGCCTCCTATCCCAACCATGTGTTGCTTGAACCTGTTAATACCTCCTCCTTCAATAGATTTTTGGCAATATTTGTAGATCATTTTGCCATCAATCATATCACAATGAGTCCATGTAGTATCCTTGGCTTTTGGAGGCATGGTGGATACTACAACTCTCTGTTGTTCCACTACTCCAGTAAAACTTCAACACTCTCCAAGCTCCCAATGAAAGTCACAACAACTCCAAATGAGATGTGTGAGGAAAATGAGGGGGGTGAGCTCCTTTTAAAGGCTTGGAGAGAGTGTTTTTGGAGGGAAACGACCCTTACTTTCCCTCCAAAACACCCAAGAAGATTTCAAAAAGAGTTTGTGTGGGTCTGTCACTGTTTGTCGCGGACTTGGCAATGAATCGATCGATTTATGATGGAGCCATCTGGTTTGACCATAAATCGACCGGTTCCGTCATAAACTGACGGTTTGACCGATTTTTTTTGGCGAATTCGGCTCGTAAACCAAGTTTTTTACCCGGTTTGACCTGCTTGCCTAATGAACCGGTCGATTTAACTGGTTTCCAGTTCATGTCGACTGCTTTTTAAAACTATGGTACCAATATTCCATTATTGTCGAATGTTATGATTTTATACAAGGAGCTCAAGTTGAGAATGGGGTGTCACATAATAAGTTTTAAAATAAAAAATTTAAGTTTTAGTATATTGTAAAGTAGAATGAAAATTTATATAAATAATAATGGTAATAATCAATAAATAATAATGTTGTAATGAGGATGGATAAGCCTAAATTGTGTATTTTTTTAGGTGTTATGAATTTTAAGCAAAATTGTGAAATAATTATGTTAAAGAAACAAGTTGAATAAGATGTTAGATACAAAAATTACACATCAGTGTCAATGTTTTTACTTCTCTTACAATATGATACTAAGAAAGTTGTGGTTGAAAAAGAAGTTGAAGGATGTATGTTGAAAGCTGTCATGTATCTATGGAATTCTCATAATTCATTGTTAAGTTGAAGAGGAGGCCACTCTTTGACAAAGGCTTTGTTATGGATGAAATTTTTACACCAAGTCTAGGAAGTAGACATGAATATACCTAGTTGGGATTTTTGGCATAATTCCAAAGAGGTTGGAGTGAAGGTGCTAAAATAAGGAAAAATATTTTATTCTAGGCCACTTTTTGGGAATTTTGAGATATTAAAAGGAGAATATGACTCTAGAACACAAATTTGGGAATGTGATAGTGGAGCACTAGAAAATTTTCTCCATTTTTCACCAATTCACCATACCGAATAATACTTTGATACCATTTATAAATTATGCCCTGCCATATGATGCACTTATGCATGTAGATGACATGTAGTCTAAACTAATTCACATTAGACATTCATAAATACAAATGAAATCTACATATTAAGCTTGCTGACAAGTAGCATACAAAAGACAGCATAGAAAAATATAATTAAACCAATATTTTTGAACACTCACAATTTAAAGGATATTACAAAACTATATATTGACATGGGATGTTTCTCCTAGCTATAGGCACTGATGCACTCTCTTTCTGCAACAAACCAACCTTTAGCTAGGGTTATGAGTCCACAAGGGTAAACAAGTACACTCTAAGCCTAACTCCACTAATTTCTCTTTGGTTCACTCTACAACCATTCCAATCACCAACTCTCTTTCCCTTTTAGTTTTCACAACCCAAAGAAGTGGACCCCTACTCTCTACTTCCCTCCTTTAACCTATTACACTTCTTTGATGGGCTCTAGCATAGGTTACCTAGGAAATTTTAATTTTTGGATCTACAAGGATTCCCAATGGTAGTTTCCAAACATAATCACAATTTAGCCTTTATTACAGTCTCAACTCCCTTCCATTTGTAATTTATACCAAGATATGAAGGTGGTAGAATGATGGTGAGAATAACTTAAGGTATGTACATGATTCTCACCATGTCATTGATTGGAATATGATTTAGCTAGAGGATGAAGGGGAATTTCGGGTAGATCTAGTGCATATGGTAGACCTAAAAGTGAAGGTGCTCTAGAACAAAACCACTAGGTAGTTAAAGGTCCAATAGACCTACCATAGCCCTAAGGATGCACCATGGGAGCTAGAAGATGCAGTGGGAAGCATACCCATTTCTTGAGATCTTGATATAAATCTTTTATGTAAGAACACATGTACAATAATGTGCATTTATGACAATGAAAAAATAAAGTGGAGGGGAATGTAAAACCCTAGTTTTTTTGCATTTATGATAAAGAAAAAATAAAGTGGAGGGAAATAATGTTCTGTTTGTGTGTGTGTGTGTGAATTACGTTGTGAGCTAAATGATATGGTTGAGGGCGAAGAAATGTAAATGATGTACGCTAAAGTTATTAATAATAGAAAACATATGCATCACTTGTTGTGAGACAAGGGGGACTAAAATGATGAGGGGCTATGACTCATGTGTTACAGGAATGAAAAGGTGCTAAGGGGGCCAAAGGGACCAAAGCTTGAAAATAATATATATTATTGTAACCCAAAATACAGGTCACATTAGTTTATAAAAGAACAAATGAAAATTGGGATATGTGCGAAGGTAGTGAACTGGACTTCTTTGAGTTCCAAGTGGCAAGTTCAAAGCATGCATGCTATTCTTCATTTTTAGGTAGTTGAAGGTCATTCTACCATCATCCTCTATCATCACTCTAGCTTGCTACAAGTCATAGAGGGGAAAAATAGTGAACATTGTAATTGAAGGATGAGTTTGATTGTATGTAATCCTATGTAAAATTTCCTATTGTGAATCCCAACATTTATATTTCCCAACTAATCTATGCTAGAGCCTAGGAAAGAGGTGTGGTAGCTTGAATGACAACATTGTAGATAAGGGGATCCACTATTTTAAGTTGTGCTGGCTAAATGAGAAAGAAAGATGCTAATTTGGGACGGTTGTATGAGAAAATAGGCTAGGAAATTAGTAAGAGCTGGGCTAAGAAAGTACTTATTTGTCCTTATTGAGCCGAGAGGGTCATTCTACAATTTAGTGTGAGGGGGATGTGTAATTCTGTCAGTGCTTAACTTGGATTTGACACATATCCCTTAAAAAAATACTTTAATTGACTAAACATTGTTGCCTATGATAAAAACGTAAATGATTATATTATATATATTTGGCTAGTTTTAATTAAAAGCATTTTAAAATATTAATAATCGCATTAAGTTTTACTCTATGAGTAATAAATAAAATATGAAAT
>APFE030216227.1:71083-112105 GCA_000404065.3 Pinus taeda
CGTCTATTTTTCATCCATTGCTCTATTAATTTGAGCCGAGCCGCTAGTCTCCAGCTGGTAGCGACTCTCGAAGCTATGGTTCCCATTTGTATTTTTTTTTTTTAACCAAAACGGATATCTTTATTTATGGATGACTGAGGACAAAAGCATATTTACATTTCTTGTTCTGTACTCGGAGAATTCTGCTACTGAGAATTATCTATGAGAGGATTAGAGTTCAACTGCCATCCCTTCGAGCTTGGACAAGCTAACAGCAGATTATTTAACATAGAGAGTGCATTGAGAATTCTATTACATAACAAACGACACGCCTCTTTTCTTTATCCTGGACCTGTGAATTAATATCGCCACCCCTGTTCTTTGCAAGAAGGCAGAAAATTCGAAGACTCGTATTAGCATACTTGCAACTGAGGCTTGAAGATTTTTGCACTGCAGCTGAAAGGAGACTGCCACTTCCTACGATTCAGAATTGGTTGGGAGCAGTGATGAATTAGGGAGGAACAGTTTAGATTAAAGAAAAATGGAGCTAGCCACTTCTTTGTTATTGGAAGGGCGGAAAACAGCAGTCTGATCCCCCAAGAATACCTGCCATAATCGTGCCAAACTGCAAAATCCCAGAGTCCGGCGTCCCGTCAAGTGACTGAGGGCTGGTTCTTAAGCAATGTGAGTTCGAATTCATAGCAGACTGCGCACCTATCCTCTGTTTTCAGGACCTGAGATGATAACAACGCCTCCCCTGGATTTTTGCAAGGAGGGAGTGACTGAGAACTGATTCTTACAAGGAGGAAGAAGAATCGAAGAGCTGATAACCTCCTGCTCTTTTCACTAACCGACAGACCTTACCCATTCCTTTCAGACAGAGGCAGAAGTTCTCCTAACTCACAACTCTGATTAGGGGATGACTACCATTTTCGCCTCACCTGAGTTTATGCTTATCATACCTTTTTCATGGTTGCATCTGATGTTTGCCAGAGAGTCGGCTTCTGAGTTCAATTCTCTGAGAATATGGAAGATTTGGACTGAAGGGAATTCCTTCAAGAGTCTGTTCACTCTTAGAATCTGTTTGTTCAGAACAGGATCATTGAGCCTTTTGTTTTTCCTTAAGGCTTTGATCAGCAATTCTGAATCTCCGAACACTGCTATCTCCTTAGGATCTTTTCCGTTGGCGAGTTGACAGGCTTTCAAGAGGCTTAGGACTTTTGCCTGATTGTTAGTTTTTATTCCGAGGCCCCAACTGAAACACTCTTTGCTTCCGTTCGGAAAGTAAATGATCCCCCCCGCCCCAGACCTGCCTGGATTTCCTTTTGAGGCTCCGTAAAAAAATATAGTGCATTTACCTTGTGTTTTCCACCACTTCTGGAAGCCTTCTGCATTGTCACGGATCTGCCAATTTTCCTTGAGGGGAGGACGAGAGACTGGAGGAGGACTCATTATGGGAGTGAAGTCGCCCAGCCATGCTCTTTCTTCATCTCTTAAGGTATTGTCTCTTACACTGGACTGTCTCAATGTCTCTATTAGGAGATTCTTGGCTTTTTCTGCAACCTTTTCGGCTGGTGTTTCTGTTTGATTGAAGATAATTTCATTCCGGGAGAGCCACACTTTCCAGCATACATACTTCGGAACTGCAACCCACACCTTGGACCAGAGGGACTTGGCGGCAATGTGATGGGGATATCTGGCTTTCCAGGACAAGAACATTTCTGTGATTGAACAGTTCGCTGGAGATCTAACGTTCAGACCGGCTAAGAAACTAGTCCAAGTCTTCTGAGCGAATTCACATTCGAGGAAAATATGAGCTGAGGTTTCCAGAGCTTTTTTACAAAACACGCATCGATGTGGGCCGGCGATGTTCCGTTTGCAAAGGTTCTCGCCAGTGAGAATTTTGTTTTGAAACAAGGTCCAGAAGAAGAAGTTAATCTTCGGGATACTGAAGCACTCCCATATCAGCTTCCACACTTCTTCCGGGTGCACTGAGTCTTTTTTACTTTGCATTTGTATGTACCCTTGTTTAGCAGAGTAGACCCCTGTTTGACCCCAACCCCAAGAGTCTTCCTCATTCTTATGGACAGGGGCGAAGTCTGCGATTTCAGCTATGAGTAAGTTTAACTGCTCGATTAATTGCTTAGGAATGTTGGGCAGATTCCAACTCTTCCAATTGCCGTCTTCGTCCCATTCCGCCATGTCCTCAATTTTTCTGATCCCTCTTGATCTTAACCAAGCTCTTATTCCTGCAATTTCATTTTTCTCTGAGAGGGGGGGATGACCCATGATACGGTCTTTCCACAACCAAGTCGTTTTGCCATTGCCAGGTACTTTGTACAGATGCATTCTGAAGAAATCTAGCCCTCTGCAGCAGAGTCTCCACGCCAAAGTTCCTTTAGGAGAAGAGGTTGGGTTGAAGGTGGTAATCGATCTATTCCTTAGATATTTGTGAATGAAAATATGACTAATTGGATGCATGGGCTCAGAGGTTATCTGCCACAGAATCTTACAGCCCATCGCTAAATTAGCTTGGAGAGGGTCTCTAATTTGCAGGCCGCCCTCCTTGATTGGGCGCTTCACCAATTCCCAATTGACAAGGTGGAATCGATTACTGTTCCCCTTACCTCCGCTCCACAGAAATTTCCGGATAAGGCAAGAGATTTGGTCTGCTATTTGCCTTGGAGCCAACAACAGAGAAGCTTGAAAGGAGGGCAGCGTGGAAAGAACCGACCGGATGAGGGTGAGCTTTCCTCCAGTGGAGAGCCAGACTCCGCCCCATGCAACTATCTTCTTGTTAAACTTGGAGATTACCTCCTCCCACAGATTGTTCCGGTTGGATCCCATCGTCAATGGAAGACCCAGGTATTTAATTTTATCCCATTCTGCATATCCTTTGAAGCCCAGTTCGCTAGCTATCCTATCGATGGTTTGCTGATCGGAGTTCCAGGCATAGACTGCGCTCTTCCTTTCACTGATAAGGGCACCAGTGACACTGCAAAATTTTTGGAGAGTAGACTTGAAAGCTTTAGCCATTCTCAGAGAGGCGCCTCCAAGCAAGAGAGCATCATTAGTGAATAAATCATGGTTCACTGAAGGTATATCTTGCACGATTCTGATCCCGGGGATGGAACCTCGTTGTTGCTCCTGAGTTAATTTTTTGCTTAATGAGTCCGCCATCAGAATGTATAGAAAGGGGGACAAGGGGTAGCCTTGCCTCAGACCCCTGGTGGCAGAGAAAAATTCTGTTGGTCTCCCATTCACCAATGGTGCAATCCAGACATTGTCGATGCAGGCTTTGATGATATTTATGAAATCTTGACAAAACCCGAAGGCTTCAAGGACCCTGAACAAAAAGGATATATTAACACGGTCAAAAGCATTACTCATATCTAATTTAATTATCATACCTTGTTCTTTCCGTGCATAGCTGGAGTGGAGGGCCTCTTGAATTTGAATGACATTGTCGAGGATTTGTCTGCCTTTCACAAATCCTCCTTGCGCTGGGGAGATAAGATTTTGAAGGAGAGGCTTGATCCTATTAGCCAGCAGTTTGGCCACGATATTATATGATGAATTGCACAGGGAGATCGGCCTATATCTGTCAAACAATCTTGGATTAGTTTCCTTGGGGATTAGAGCTAGAAATGTAGATTTTGTGCCTCCTCCCATTTTTGCCTTTTTCAAGACTCCTCTTATCATTCTGAAGAGGTCGAATTTGATGATTTCCCAACAGATCCTGTAAAAATGAATTGAGAACCCGTCGGGACCTGGGGCTTTGTCGGGGTCCATTGACCAAACGATATTGGTGATCTCTTCTTCCGTTGCTGGGCTCGTCAATGAGGCATTGTCTTCCTCACTAACTAGACTAGGGATGACTGATAGAAAATCTGTTTCGTCCTCCTCCTCACCATTTCTCTCTGCGCTGAAGAGGTTCTTAAAGTGATTTGTCGCTGCCTCTTGGATTTGAGCGAAACCTTTGAAGACCTGGCCGCTGGAGCTGGTTATTTCTGCTATGTGGTTGTGCGAGAGGCGGGCCATGCATTGTTTATGAAAATATGAGGTGTTCCTATCCCCGGATTTAAGCCACAAACTTCGGGACTTTAATCGCCAGTACTCCTCTTCCTTCCTGAAGGAGCAGTACACGTTCTTTTGAGTTGATTTTTCTTGGGCAAGCTCTGAGACCGAAGGAAACGTGTCCTCCATTTCGAGTTGAATACCTTCCAGTTGGGAGATCGCCTCCTTTCGCTGCCTGTTGGGGGATTGCATGGATTTATTTATCCATACTTTAAGAGCTGTTTTAACATTCTTCAATTTCTGTTCCCACACATAGCTTGGGGAACCATTTACTTCCATTCTCCATGCCGCTTGAACTGTGTCCATAAACCCGTCCTTGCCTGCCCAGAGAGGGCTGAAACGGAATGGAAGGGGGCCTAAATCTTCTTCTTTCTTTAGACAAAAGAGAATTGGTTTATGATCCGAAGTGAGTTTTGGAAGGATTTTTGAGAAAACAATTCTGTTGTCCATCATTAGAGAGCTGTTGATAAGGAACCTGTCCAGTCTGGCTGCTATGTGATTATCTCCAGTTCTATTATTTGTCCAGGTGAATTTGCCTTTCACTGGTTTGAGGTCCACCAAGTCCCAGCGCTGGATCAAACTGCCCACTGTTCCGCTGAAAGGGTCTTTGGACTGAATCCCTCCTTTCTTTTCTTTGAGATCTAAAATTATGTTCAGGTCCCCCCCTATAACCAGATTTGTAGGACTGATTTGCTCTAAAAACTCTGAAAGCGACCTCCAGCATTCTTTCTTCTCTTCATAATGAACTGGAACATATAAATTAAACAGGGCGAGGGAAATATTACTTACAGAGTGGCGCAACTCTGTGAAGATCCAATGTTGAGTTGCTGAAAATCGTTCTAAGGAGAAGCTTTTTGTCCATAAAGTGCCTAGGCCTCCAGCTGTTCCCCTTGCACTGACAGCCTTTCCTGAGTCAAATTTCCATTTGTTAATGCTGGTGTTTAGAAGGACTTCCCCTTCTAATTTGGTCTCTTGGAGCATAAGGATGTCCGCGGTCTCTATCTTCAGTAAGTCTTTGATTGCTTCTGCCTTATTAGGATTACCCAGACCCCTACAGTTCCAAGAGATCATCTGCATCATTTACCGCTTGAAGGGGTAGGCCCTCCTCCTTTGGAGGTCCTTGGCCTAACAGTTCTCCCTAGGGTCATTTCGATTGTTGCTTGGCTGCCAAGAGTTTTTTGTTTTTCTGACTCCTCTTCTCTGGTTTCTTTGTTTGTTCTTCGTCCAGCCCTTTTTATTGACTTTTCATGAGATTCGTCATCTGATGACCCAATATTCTCTATTGGGTTTTTCTTTTTTTTTATTATCTCTGCGTATGATGGAGAAGATATTTTGCTTGTGTAGGTGCCTTGAGTATTGCCTGGATCTAGGGCTTCCATAGTGGCAGGCTGTAATGGTTCTTCTTCCTCTGCTTCCGGGGGATCCGGGGGAGGCACGAGGGTTTCGAAAGGGTTTTTATCTCCCTCATTGACCTTTGGTTCGCTGCTTCCGGCATTATGGTTACCTGTACTTCCGTTATCTACTTTGCTCTCGGACCCTTTAGCCTTGCTTTTGTTACTCTGCCTGTTTGCTGATGTCTTCTTTGCCTGTTTCCATTGGTCTTCTTTTTCCTTTTCTGCTGTCTCCTCACTTCTTTTTTTGTAGTATCTGGCAAAATGCCCATACTCATGGCAGAAACGGCACTTAAAGGGCAACTGTTCATAATCAAGCTCTTGAATATGAGACCAGTTTGCCACCGTTAGCTGGATCGCTTCAGGTAATCCAATCTCCAGATCGACCTCCACACAGATCCGGGCGCAGGAATACTGATCCTTCCTTGGGGCTTGGTCGATGTATTTTCCCAAAGTGTTTCCAATTGATTGTAAGGAGCCTTGGTTCCAGCAGTGCAAGGGAAGATGCGAAAGGCGCACCCAGACCGGAACCGCCCTAGGCACATCTTGCGCTGGATCGAAATCGGTTGACCATTTGTTCAGGTAAAGTCCTTGAGGCCCCATGAAGTATGGCCCGTTTCTGAAGATCAGGCCTCTGTCTTCTGGTTTGTCGAACAAAAAAACAAAGAACCCTTTGCCCACAAAATAAATCTTGATTCCTTCGCTGACCAGAGGAAGCCAGTTCCTTTTGATCCATTCTTCGACAGCTCTCGGGGACGGCCACAACCCGGTGAACTGACCGATCAAGCCATTCTCAGCAAGATTCAGAGCTGACCTGCATATTTCTTCTTCAGGGAGAGCGACCTTGGGGATGCTGTCCAATTTCTTCACAAATTTCTGCTGCGGGCCTGTAACCGGACGCTTGCCAGAGGCTGAAACCAGGGCCTTGAAGGCCGCGACTTCCAGGGGAAGGGGAGGAGGGGCCTCAGGGCCACCTCCAGACGCCATGAGGGAGGCAGAAAATCGCAGGCGCGGCGAGGCTAGGGCTGCGCTGCAAGCGCAGAGCGGGAGTGCGAGAGTTTTGTGAGTATACCTTCCCATTTGTATTTGGGTAACCATGTGTATCAGAATTTGGGAATCCCCTTCTATTATAATAGGATGAAAATTATGTTGATGTGCTAGATTCATACCTTGCTAGAATCCTTCCAGTTCTATAGAATTATTCATGTCCCATCCAATTGAACCAAAGTATACTAGCAGAGGTCGACCTTCTTGATCTCTGAATATTCCACCATGTCTTGCTTTGCCTGGGTTGCCTTTTGAGGCCCCATCAAAATTTAGTTTGATCACATTTGTTGGAGGGGGGGTTCCAATGTGATGGCTGCTTGTTGATGATGCTTGCTTTGTTGGGATCAATTTGAACCTATGGGAGATTTAATTGCCAGTTGTCCCATATACTCTATTCCTGTGCCTGAGTGGGAAAGTCCTCAACATTCCACTGTTGGAGAGCGAGGGTTTCTTGAATGTTCTGACATAAATAGGTCCAGATGATCTCCAAAGTAGTGCTTTGATTTTTGAAAATTCTTTTGTTTCTTTCCTTCCAAATTGTCCAGAAAAGGAAGCCCGCGAGAATTGTCCATAGCGCATTTAAAATTTTTCTTTTATATGGAGCAGGGGTCCAATTGTGGATGGTACCTTTGATATCCCCCAAGATTCTGCAAGGTCGCTGACATCTGAATGTGAATTTTTCCCATAATTGATTGGCCATGTGGCAGGAATCCATGAGATGTTGAATAGTTTCTCCTTGTTTTTGATAGTTAGGACAATATGAGGGTCCTTGGAATCCTATTTTAATTAAATTATCCCAAGTGAGAATTCTCTGATGATAGAGCAACCAAGTGAAGTTAGAGATTTTGGGCCATATTCCTGTAGTCCAAAGACAAGTCCAAGTAGGATCTACTAATTCCTGTGTTTGGAGCATCAGCTTATATGCTTCTTTTGTTGTGTAAGTCCCCCTTGGAGTGTAACCCCATCTCAGAACATCTTTTCTAGTTGTGCATCTTATTTTCCTACTGGTGAGTTCCTTGTGTAAATCTGAGTAATAGTCTTCAGTTTCATGATGTATTATCTATTCAGTTGGTTTCCATTGCCTAAATCCTTGATTGGTACTTTGAGTCCAGTACTGTGATACATGGTTAGTTTGGTTGAGGTTATTTCCATCATGATCTGGAGGGGGAAGGATTTTTGCAATTTTTGGCCTCTGTTGCCACAAATCCACCCAAAAACGTGCAGTTCGACCAACTCGTATCTCCCAGAAGCTGTGCTTTTGTATTATCTCTTTATGCTGTTTTGCTGCATTCCAGATTAGAGATCCCATGTCTGTAGTGGTGATTCTAATTAGCTCTTCCTGCGGGCGATTATTCGCATATTTTTCACTCCATAGTTGGGCCCATGGTTTCTGTGGGCTTGAAACCCATTGCCACCATATTCATGCTCCCATCAATGTATTACTGTGTTGCGGGTCTCACAATCCTAGACCCCCCTACTTTTTTGGTGTACAAATAGTGGCCCATTTTACTAGCGCCCATTTATGGTTTTGCCCTATGGAGCCCCATAAAAAGTTGCATTGCAAATATCTGTTATTTTTAAGTGCCCATTTCGGTGTTGCAAGAAATGAGAAGAGATAGAGAGGCATGGATTGTAAAACTGCCTTTATCAGAATAACCCTGCTTGCCATGTTGAGAGTTCTGTAGGTCCAAGACGATAAGAAACTTTTGATTTTCTCAATGAGTTGGTTCTAGGAGGCATGCTTTAAGGCTGAATCTATCAGTGGAGTGCCCAAGTATTTAGATGGAAGTTTACCTTGTGAGAATCCTATGATTCTGGCAATTATTCTTTGGGTGGCAGGAGGAGTGTGGAAAAAAAAGATTTGAGATTTAGCAGTATTAATGGTGGTTCCTGAGGCCATGGAAAAAGTGTCTAGCAGAGCTTTTAAAGCATGGGCTTCACTAATAGAAGGATGTCCGAACAACATATTATCATCAACAAATTGTTGATGAGTTATAGTAGAGGTTCCATGGGCAGAAATGCCTCTGAGGTCATGAGATTGAACAACATTGTTTATAAGGTGACCCAAGATTTCTACCATAAGAATAAAGAGGAAGGGGGATAAAGGGTCACCTTGACAAATTCCTCTAGATGGGAAGTAGGGTTTGGAGGGGATTTCATTAACTAGGATAGAGAAGAAGGGGGATGATATGAGATTCATAATCCATCTGACCTAGGTTGGGCTAAAGATGAAGGAAATAAGCGATTGTTTTATATAAGTCCAACTTAGTTTGTCGAAATCTTTAGAAAGATCAATTTTTAGAAGCATACCTGCCTGTTTGTTGCTCTTTAAGGAATGAATAATTTCATGAGTCAAGATGATGCCATCTAAGATTTGACGTCCTTCAACATAGCCAGATTGTTTCGGTGAAATGAGAAGAGGGAGAAGTGGTTTGAGGTTATTGGAAATGACTTTCGAAATGATTTTGTATATGACATTGCACAAAGTGATGGGCCTAATCTTCTCTAGAGTAATTGGCTGATCTTCTTTGGGGATGAGAGCTATAAATGTTGCATTGAGAGAAGGAAGTAGCCAATGCATAGCTCGTGATTCTTCTACCACCTTCCAAACTTCCTCTTTGATTAAATCCCAAAAGTGATGGTAGAAGTTAGAGGTGAATCCATCAAGTCTAGGATCCTTCCCATCTTTTAGTTGAGCTGAAGCAGATTCTACTTCCATCATAGTAACCAGTCTCAGCAAGAGCTGATTGTGCTCTTCTGTTATAGTTCTTGGAATATGTTGGAGTATTTCGTTTATAGCAGGTTGTCTACCTGTAGGCAGCTCTTGATGTACTGTTTTGAAGTGATTAGTGAGCTCTCTCTCAATGTCTTCATGTTTCTCCATTCGTTCTCCTTGTGGATTTTGACGATGCACAATGGTGTTATTCATTCTTCTTTGGATAGTTGTGCGGTGAAAGAATTTGGTGTTTCTTTCCCCTTCTTTTAGCCATCTGATTCTTGATTTTTGTTTCCAGAGCATTTCCTCTTGTTTCCTTCTTTCTTCTAGTTACGTGAGAAGAGCTTGTTATTGACTTGCTAAAGTCTCGGTTCTGACCTTGAAAAATATTACCAAAGGTGGTATAATTCCAGTGCTTGATTTTCCTTTTGATATGCTTCAACCTCTGTTGGAATTTATACATAGCTGAGCCGCCAGAAGGAGTAAAGCTATCCCAAGCTGATTTGACTATATTTTTGAAATCAGGGTGAGTGAGCCAAAAAGTTTCAAATCTGAATGGTTTCCTGTTTGAGTTTCCAGGACCCATCCATTGAAGGGAAATGGGCCAGTGATCTGAGCCTGCAATGGGGAGTATTGAGGCGGTGATATCACCGCCCAGATGTACTAAGTTATCTGAAATGAGGAATATATCCAACCTGGATGTGATTTGTTGAGAGCCTGACCTTTTATTATTCCAAGTGAAAATACCATTATCAAATGGTAAATCAATTAGCCAATTATTTTGAATGTATTCTTTAAAGCCGCTGCTTTCACTGTCCAGCTTCCTTCCGCCTCCTTTTTTTTTCCTCCAGCCGAGTGATCATATTGACGTCACCACCTGTTATCCAGAGTGGATGTGTTCTTGTGGAGTTGAGAGATTCCAACGATTTGAGCAATGCATTCTTTTGCATAGAATCTTGAGGGAAGTATACATTTGTCAAATGACCATGTATATTGGTTCCTATGATGTGAAAAGTTGATTGGATGAGATGATGAGATGCATGAAAGTCTGTAAGGGAGATGTGTTGTGTATTCGAGGCTATAGCAAGCCCTCCCGAAGCTCCAGTTGCATCTACCGTGGCAGTTTGGCATCCCGACCAAGCTTTGGATAAAATAGAAGCTAATGTGCTAGTGTTACATTTTGTTTCCTGCATGAAGAGAATATGTGGTTTTTCATGCTGTAACATGTTCTTTATCATCCTGTATTTCCTGGGACTATTAAGTCCTCGAGCATTCCATGAAATGAGCTTCATGGTTGACCAGTAGGTAAGGATCTATAGTATCTAGTTAGCTTGGAGCACCTGTCGGACTCCACTAGCATTTCCCCAATGAGGATGGTGCATTGTAAACCTATTTTTCTTCCCCTTTTATTCCCATCTTTGGTGATGTGTTTCCCATCCCAACTGCTTGTTGTATGCTCAGGGTTCTGCGCTGGTGCACTCTAGAGAGTACCACTTCCATATTTTCAAGCTACCTATCCGGTATTTTGTCGAACTCTTTATTTTTGCACGCTTGTTCTAGAATGAAGATGTCTAGGTCTCCTAGGTCAAAGCTTTCAAGTTCTTCTTCCATGTGACTTTGTTGACTACTCTCATCCATATGGAAATTTGTTTTGAGTGGGTCTATCAACAAGTTGTTAATGTCCATTCCTTTTGCGGACCATAGGGCGTTGTTGTAATTTGAGAGGCTGTTGATTGTGGATCTGAGTTAGTCACCGAGGATGGTTGACTAACATCATTAGGAGTAGGTACAACGAATGGTTTGGTGGATGACACAGAAGTTGTCTTAACTATATTGGAAGGGTCTGATTCTGGCATATCTAGGTTTGATAAAAGGTCAAAACTGTTGCTAGAGGATGGTGCATCGGAGGATGGTATTGCATTTTTTGGTGTGTTAGGGGTTTTTTTGTTATGCTTCTTTCTATTAGCAACTTTGGTAAACCCTTCAGAGTTAGATTTTTCCACATGGTCTGTAGATTTAGGAGAGGAATTTAGAGGAAAATCATGGAATAAATGTCCATGGGCGTGGCATTTCCTGCATCTAAAGGGCACATGTTCATAATCTATGGGTTGAATCCATTCAAAGTCATCATGAAGGAGACTTACTGAATCCATAAGTGCTTTGCCTATTTTCATATAAATGCAGATGCGAGCATATGAGGTGTACTGACGAAGCTTTGTTTCCTCTGCAATATTTATGAATTCTCCTAGCTCGTTGCCAATAGATTTCAGTGATTCTTCATCCCAGTATTCCAGAGGTAAGCAATCCATGCGAATCAAAACTAGTGCCCAACTGAAGTCTTCCTTGTCTAGATTGAATCTTTCTATCTAGTCTCGTAGATATAGACCCACAACATTGAAGAAATAGGGTCCTCCATCTAGAACGCAATTTCTGCCTTCAATACAGTTAAAGATGGCCGTGAAAAAATCTTTAGGGCCTAGCTGTAGGGTAACATGTCCCTTGGGCTTCCACTTTGAGGTTATCCATCCTTGTAGGGCTTTTTCAGTAGGCCAGTAGCTTATGAATTTACCTATAAGCGCACGTTCTTTCATATATTGTATTTTTGCATTGATTCTATGACTGGTTAGATCAATCTTGGGTCGTTTCACTGCAACGGGCTTGCAAGTGGAAGAAGTTACCTTCTTTGGTTCATCAGGTGTTGCAAGGATGTTCTCTTTTTCATTGTTCAGATCTGCCATTTCATTCTTCTCATGCTTCTACATAGGTTGTATCAATGGCTGTTCTGCACTCCCAGTTGAGGGCTATTCATTTTCGTCCCCATGAGGCCTATTTCCATTATTGCAGCCTATAGGGAGAGGCCCTGTGGCCTCCCCCATCTGAATGTTCATTGGTTGTTTCTACCAGTTCAGCTAGACCTGCGCTGGCAGTGGTACTACTTGATTCCAAGAGTCTTCTTTCTCTGTCATTGTGGTGTGGAAGGGTTTGTCAGAAACCCTAGTCTGCCATTTTCCTTTGCTTCGCTCTTTCCCGATAGTAGGATGAAATTGTTACTTAAGCAAGGAGAGATGAATTGATTTCTTTTAAATATAAGAAACTTGTTTACTTATATGGCCTTAGAGAAACATAATCATCTTGATAACTCAAATTGATTTAGGCATTTAATAAGTGACAAAGACTTCTAGCACATATATTGCACATACACTTCATCAATTTACTAGCCCTAGTTGATAATTTATGTATTAACACCAATTAAATTACCAAACATTTTGGTGACGTTGCTAGGAAAGTGTATATAGGAGTCCTTTTCTTGTCATTAAAAAAAAAAAACTTCAATCACCTACCACCCTCACTATATCACGCTGCCTAGTAAGAGCCACACATCCACATCATGAATTCTTATTTTTGCAGGTAGAAGAAGAGGTTAAAAAAAAGAGGTTGAAGAAATGGATGGAGATTATGACAATGAGGAAGATCCTTTTGGATTTTCCATTCAAGAAACTAATGTCAATGGTCATATGAAGAACATCCCTCCATCTGTACTTCTTAACTTCAAAGGTATGAGATCAAAAGACCCATAAACCTTTCTTTTTGAATTTGAAATAGTTTGTAGCTCTTATGGCTACTCATTACACATTCAATAATTGAATTTGTTTCTGAAAACATTGAAGGATAGAGCTCTTAGATTATTTATGACTTTAGGAACAAATTCTATAAGGACATGGGATGATATGAAAAGAGTATTTTTCGAAAAATATAAAGATTATTGTGTACACCATGACCTTAGAAATGAAGTCTTTAAGATGAACCAAAAAGAGGATGAAAGCCTAGAATATTTAGTGGAGAGATTTACTTATAATATCAAAATATCTAAAATGCATAATTTAGGATCATACACATTAAAAACTCTCCAAATAAATGTTATAAGGGATGAATGGATTGATCTTCATAACCTGGTAGGAAAAAGGAGATGTGTCTCAATTGTCATTTAAAAAGATTTTTGAATTGTGCAAGAACATATCAATAGGAAAATCAAAGTATGTAAGATCCCCTCAAGATCTAGTTATGGACATAGTAAGTAAATCGACATCAGGATTGGTAAGTCAACCTGAATTTAACAATTTGCTAAACGTTCCTGGTAATTTAAATGAACAAATTGATATGCTAAGAATGCAAAACAAGCAAAAAGTTGATAATGTTGCTTCATTTATATTTTTCCCTAATGCAGAAAGAAGCATGCTTTGCATGAATGTCCCCTTGATAACATCAAAATTTGTGAAATCTATGTAGGATCACATACTACTAAATATTGTCCATCATTATCAGGGTTAAACACAGTTTACCAAGGAGAAAATCAAACACTCGAACAATCCTATTATGTAGCTCCAAGAAGACCATGATAGACTCATCAATCCAGTATGATGCAAGACCTTAATTCACGTTATGCACAACAATCACAAAGTAATTGGAAAACACCCTTGCCTTGGCAACCTTGACCATCTCAATCCTAATCTCAAATCAATTTTTGTAACAAGGTTGGCAAGGGCCTTACATAGGAAATCCACCATATCCTCAATATTTCCCTCACTAATACCAATGTCAATGTTATCCATACCATTCATCTCC
Organism: Pinus taeda; assembly: GCA_000404065.3. Classification (NCBI taxonomy): domain Eukaryota; kingdom Viridiplantae; phylum Streptophyta; class Pinopsida; order Pinales; family Pinaceae; genus Pinus; species Pinus taeda. The sequence goes on from APFE030216227.1 coordinate 84,917, forward strand.
ACCGCAACATAAGTTTCACCCTTAGTTGACCTCAATTCAACCTTTCCCATTACCACCCACAAAAGCACCCCAAAGATCCATTCCCACTCCACTACATGCACAGCCATTTCAGATCCCCCATAATAAAACACCTCAATCCACTTACAATGTTGAGGTATTGCAAAATGATTATCTAGCTTCCATTTAAGAACAACAACTAGAAGAAGAAGATTAAGAAAAGGTCCAAGAATCATGGATGCATGTCGATAACGAGTAGTTGTTGGAACCTAATATTGAAAAGTTTCATGAATTCCTATCATCATATTCTATGAATGTAGATCACTTCTCTGAAGACTTGCATGGTATGATAGAAGGAAGCCAAGGAAGACAAGATTACATTGAATCTTGGTTCAAGATAGTCATTGGATCCCAATACTCCATTCTTTAGTATCTTCTAACATCTCATTATCTTCTAACATCATCTCAATCAAGGCAGTTGGTCTCTCATATACTGGCACATATCAAAGATTATATTTCGAACCTACATATGAGTTTATCTATCATCTTGTTACACACATGGTTCCATTGTAAGTATTCTTATAATTGAACAAGATTTCTTTTTCAAGTAGAGTAGGACATATAAAAAATAAAAATAAAAAAGTAAAGAGGAAAATAATTCCTTTTATGAAAACAAGCTTGGTGGCACAATTGGACATAAGCTTTGCTTGAAAACTAGGAAACTCGTGAGCAAAGTTCACAATAAGTTCTGCAATTTTATGATGGTTTCAATATTTTATTATGGTTATTCAAATCATTTTTGGTTCTATGCTTGAGTTGGTTGATGTGGGTTTCCTTAAGACCCACCTCCCAACAGATCTTGTCCCATCGACCTCAAAACCTTATTTGGGATCAAGATCAGAGATTTTTTGGAGTGCCTTGGAACTTGCATACATCGATGGTAAGCCTCCTCGTTAACAACAATGGGAATACAACAATGTCTCTTGATTGTCAGATCTTGCAGGTGACTCGACTTCAACACATTCATTCGGTCCTGTCAAGATGCACTCAGGTACCTTGACACTCATTTACATTATCGGTCAGTTGTCTCACATTAGTTAACAATTTTCATCATTGGTTGGTAATTCAATGATTTCTTTCCATGCTTGACTTCGGCACATTCATTCTCATGGTAAGAAGTGTACAATGAATTTCGGTTTTGATGAAGACTATATTGTTTTATGGAATCTACAACAACTTGCATCAATATATTTCATTGGTTTCTTATGGCAGCATATTCATCTTGTTTTCATTCAACAACAACATGATGGCACTAGTACAACACTTTTTATTCATTTCACTTTCAATAAAAACAATAAAATTGGGTCTATTTCAGTTAATATGCATTATGTTTCATAGTTTCTACTTCCGAATGCAGTACACAATCCAAATCAATAGTTCAAACTTGGAGAAGCAACTTTCTGCAAAAAATGACATTTTTTTGCAACAACTACGTGAAGTTGCAATTTCTGCAGCTATTGTTGTAACAACCTTGTTTTTGCTGTAGCAACTTGTTCCAGAGGAAGTTTTGGCACAAATATTGCAAGACATAAAAAAATTACGAGCTTCTGGGTTTCCTTAGAATATGGTAAATTGAGTACAATGTGGGCATAATTCCCCAAAAGTGCAATTTTCGAAGACTTTTCAACAGGTTTTTAAAGCGGATTTTCATTTTTCACCATTGGGGACAGATTAGGCGAGATTTTGGTATTTTTGCACAGAAGTGTCTTTTATTCATCAAAATGGGATTCTGAAGGCATGTGGTGGCAAAAAAAGGTAAAAATACACCATTTCTCTTTTGAAGCACTCAATTTGGCCTTAAAATGAGTTCGTGGCAATGTTTTTGTGCAACATTGGATGGCATGTAAAATCATTTTCAGGATTTTCAAAAGCTCAAGATTCAAGAATCTATTTTCTGGTAGAATGGTTTTCTTCCAACATCTACAACTCCTACTTCAGCATTTCAAGTTCTTCAAAAGGTAAAATTGAGGTAAAAACTTGCATAAGGATTTCTAGTTTATTAAAAATTTAGGAAAATGTGATAAATAACCACTTCAATTACCATTCTTACAAACTATCTTATCTATCATTTACCTAGCCCACAACCATGATTGACTTAACCCTCAACCATATTTTCCATCATTGATGTAGATCTCATGCCAAATATATGCTTTGGACAATCTTTGAGAAATAGCTTGGCAATTTTTTTTTTTCCATGATTGGTGCTTTTAAAAAATAAAAGAATAAACTTGATCCTTGAGTACTAGACCTCATGAACATGATTTTAGTCTTGAAACATACAAGATTACTGTGATTTAAATTAGGATGTTAGAAATGCTACTTGGGAAGCTTGGTCTTTAATATTTTTGCAACTGTGAAATTAAAATCCCTCCATTTTAGCCCTTTTTGCTGTCTTGATCTTTTCTTGGGAAAATTTATTTTGTGATGCCTCCATTCAGGTTGAAAAAGTTTTCTACATAAGAAATATCTGCTTCATAGGTCATATTGCTCATCATTAATAAGGGCATCTTCATAGCTACTTTTTCAATGGAATTATTGAGGAAACTTTAGGTGGAAATTACTATGTTTGTGTTCAAGACATATTTGAATATTGTTGCCTATGTTACTGAGAATATAACTATGACATAATAGTGAAAATAGAGTATAAGCATGCAATTGTCAAAGTACAACAGTTCCTTGCTTCGTTTGAATTAAATAAAAGATTTAGAAGGGTAAGATGGCTGTAATTTGTGTACAATTTGTGGGGCCATAACAAAAAGTTAAAATATGTAATTAAACATGTAGAGTATGTGGATGAAGAATACATTGAAAAAACACTTGGAGAAGAACGTAGTCAAGAAATAACGCTTGAAGACCAAGTCTTGATCAGCCGTGTTATCACAAAATAAACCCCTGATAGGCTGCTGATCAGGTAGACCTTGAGTAACTATTTCAAACCTACTTTTGGTTGAGGCTTAGCCTCCCCAACCTGAGAGGGCTCTCTCACAAGATTAAATATTTTGATAATGAATAAGATGGCTAACTCTACGAAACAAATGAACAAGTGTAAATGGTTGAAACACAATTAGAAAATATTCATTGGGTTTATGGAGTCAAATATGCTTCAGTATGACAGTAATATTAACTTTACATAGAAGTCAGGGCATCTAGAATTCAACACATAGAGGATACATGAGAGATATATAGAACTACACAGTTTATAAATGTACGAAGGAAGTTAGAGCACAATCAGTGATTTCTATGTAATCACACATTCATACCACTGTAGATAATGAGAAGAAGACAATACAAGACATTCTGAACATTGAATTCCTTTTGATTCCTGAGAAGCAAAGCCAAATATTGTATTACTAAAAACAGAGTCTTACATAAAGCACAATATCCAAGTTTCTCTGAAATATTCCCCAACCCCTAGTGCCTTACATCTTCTCCCATATATAGAGTTTATTACATGACTTAGATTCCTTCCTCTAAGATGAGGAGAATTCGAATTCTACCTTACCTGACACCTATTGACACTCAAAACTAACTATTAAATGTAACTGACTGTTAACTGGCAGTTCTAGAGACCTAAAACAATTAGGAGTGTAACTCCTCATTAAATTAAACATTCCTTTTGACACCTATAAATCCATGAATTAGAATTTTATGGTGCTCGTAGCCCTCCATCTGGCTCTTGATGCCTCATCCTTTTATTGTTCCTGGAAACTAGGAGACTGTTCCTTGCTCCGTTCTGGCTGAAAAATAGGTGTTGGGACAGAGCTCTTATCTTCTCATAAAAAATGTATTTTGCAAACATGAAGGAGGATTTTGTGAACCAATCCGTGCTGAACAAAAACCACTCTTTTGTTTTTGAAATACCTTTCCTACTGCCCAGAATATGTCTTTGAAAAACAGGTGTAAAACAGGAGAAATATGTTTGTGAAAAACTGCACCTACAATAGTTTCGTAGCGCAAGTTTGGTCTTCAATTTCTCCCAGGTCATAATGAATTTGAAGAAATGGAATGAGGTTTTTCTAGTTCATTATATTAGAAATAAAAACCTCTTTCCAGTTTCCAAAATATGATTTCAGTTGCTCTGGCGACCTCCTAGAAGTTGACTACTTAAAACAATTTTTCTCTTGAAAAAGGCTGCTCCAGTGATTTCGTAGCGCAAGGTTTGGTATGTGTATATGTCTTCATTTCTTGAATTTACCTTTTTATTAGGGCTCAAACCTTCTCAAGTGATCTTATTACACCTCTGCAGCAACATCCCTTTCAAAATAATCCCCTTTTTCTTTCAAGATAGATCATCAAAAAACAAAACTGTCACCTTCAGCAGTTTCATAGCGCGCTACGAAACTGCTGTGTGAGTCAAAAACACATAGTTTTTTTTTTTTTTTTAAATTGTCTTTATTGGGATTTTTGAACGGCTTCACCATATGATAATAGGCCATACAAAAACTGAAATAATCCATCCAAAAAAAAAAAGGTAAGTTCTACAACAAAATTGTATTAAGACTCCTCACTTACTGTGTGGTTTATTTTAGCTAAGGATGCCCTTCAGGTTTACTCAGCTAAATCTCCAAGTCTTCAATTTTCCTCTTCATCACTTTGATGTTGGGTCTGAGCCTATTATTAATCCATTTGATGTATCTTTCCTCCTTAATAGCAGGGATGGTCGAAGTGAAATATTGAGCTTTTCTGCTCACTGCTTGAGGTTTTGAATTTTTCTCATGTTCCCACTCAACCTTCATTTTGTTGAAGTTGACCTTTCTAGTTGCATGTCTTCTTGTCCTTTTCTCAAGTCTGGCAATTTCACACTTGGCAAGTTTAAACTTCTCCTTATCCTCCTCAAAGTTCTGTCTTTCTTCTTGACTGCTAATTGCCTTGTCTTTGTCATTCTTGTGCATTGGTGATGGTTGTACTGGTGATGATATTTCCTTAGCCCTAGGGCTAAGTCCTGTTTCAGCTCTTGTGTTATCTTCCTTTCTTTTGAAATTTTCTCCTTTGAGATCACTTTAGACAAAACAACCTGGAAGAAAATACCTTGATTAATTGAGGAGTTGCCTTGCTTAAATTTGATGAAGATTTCTGATCTCTGCTCACCATGGCCTTGTTTACTCAAACTAAGAATTGTATCAAATGTCTATTGCATGAACACGACTAAGATCAACATGAATATGTCCAGGATCAATTAACCCTTTCCTTTTTTTTGAAATTTTGAAATGACTACGGACAAATGACCCCTAACGAATCTAATGGTGGATATGAAAGGTTGCATGTAAGTGGTAAGGTTCATGGACTGACACTTGATGATGAAAATCAAACAAATTCTAGTGAATTTTGAAAGCTAGACAAGATTTAACAGGAAATCTTGATTTCGTAGCACGCTATGAAAACTCCTAGACAATTTCACAGCGCCTTCAAAATTTTAAAATGACCAGATGCATGAAAATTTTGAAATGATATGGGATTTATAAGGTTGTTGAATTTTATTTAAGAGTGGAAACAAGACTCCAACTCTATGATTTAGACTCTAAAACAAAAAAAATAATGAAAATGACTTGACCAACACTAACACAAAAACTTTGGAAGCATGCGGGTTGTCCAAAATTTTGGAAAACGTTTTTTCAGTGATAACAATCTGATTCTTCTGAAGACTTAAGATATGGCATGATGGATTTCTCAGTCCTATTGTAAGCCATTTCATGGGATATTTCATCCTTTTATGGAGTTCTAAAATTTTCATGTTTTTCATGAGGAGGTTAGCATGACGATTCTTACATTGACCTTTGAAGACGAGATATTGGAATGGTTTAAGGATCTTGGAAAACTTCATTAGTGGTATGTTCACTAAAAAAATGTTCTTTGATTCCAAGATGATATTTCATGACACATTCTATTGTTAATTGTGCAAAAGAAGGATTGAAGCAGGTCTACTTTAGCAGCTAAGTCTAATCACATTCTTTCAAATCAGACAAAAATCAAGACATTATTCCTCTCAGAACAAACAATTGTTCAAAGAAAGTCAAGTCATTTCCAAAGATACATTATGGAGAAAATATGTTCATCATTTTTTTTTGTTCCCTTCATTTGCATGAGGACATGAAAAGATCTCAGTGTGAGGGAGATGTTGGGTCACTGATTTGTCATCATTTTCACTTGTCTTTGTCATTCATTAAACTATTACTTCCAATCATCCATTGCACCATTTCACTCACTTGCCACCATTTTTATCATACTTCTTCATTATGTGTCTCTATATGTTTAAGTGGTTAATTAACATCATTTTCCTTTATTTTTAGTATATTAAGAAGAATTTTGCATGGTTTTAACTAATGACAATTTAGCAAGTTCAAGTTTCTACAATTTTGTCAAATTTTCATAGCTACCTCCATGGTTGAGGTAGTAACACCACTCTAGAAGGAAATCCAAAATATGGGCATTGTTTCTAAAGGTTCCAATATGGATTTCTATTGGTAAAATACCACCCAGCTCACACGTGTGGACCTCCAACATCAAATCAAGGGAAAAACATAGTAGTTTTGACTAGTCAACTTCAAATGCATCTTATGAGCAAATGAAAGTGAATTTCGGAGAATGAAAACATGGACTTTGTTCAGAACTGGCCCAATTAAGTTCTTGATGAACAATTTTCTCAAATTCATTACCATTTGAGAGATTTTCAAAGATCTTTGAAGCATTATTTGGTAAATTACATGGATATATGGTTTTTCAAATTGTCATTTAAGGCATAGTCAACAAATAAGTCGGAACGAACTGTTCTTTAGCATATTCATTGAAAGAAGATCAATATGAGCATATTTGGGTTCATATTTCATCCTAAAACCCTTTAAAACATATTTGATTTTATCTTATGGTAGAATTCATGTAATGAAATTCTGAATTCCTAGTTGATTCAAATATCTATAAAACCACTGTAATCTATTTGATGAGAAGGAGATTATTGTTGGAAAAACTCTGTTGTTGCAAATACAAGACTCTATTTCAACTCCATTTCTTGTTGTGCATTCCAATGCATGAATAATCATTCCGTGAAATATTTATAACATTGCTTGCTTCTCGTAGGAGGCCCCCCTCGAGACAGTAAGGATTTTGTTTATTTATAGCTAGTATTTCCACACATATTTCTTTTAGATTTTGTCAATTCCTTCAAGTGTTCAAATTTTTATTTTTAGATATAGATTTGAAATTGTTTTACTAATCATTTTATTCATAAGGAAAGGTGAGATCTTAGATGCATATGGATAGAGCTTAATTCAAAATAGAAGTAGGAATTTAAGTTTGATATTGCATTAGTTTCTAATCACAGTTTTCATAGTGATAGATTTATTTATGAGTATGATTCGAAGAGTAATTTCATTTAAGTACATGTGTGATTCTCATTCAAACAATGTGGGTTATGATTTTTATTCAAGAAAGTATGATTTCCATTTGAATGAACATAATTTTCAAGAATGATTTTCATCCAAGCAAGTGTGTGAGTGATTTTATTTCAAACGAGTGTGAGCGTGATCTTATGAAGCAAGTTTGAAGTTTATTTTAAGTAGGATGAAATTTCTATTTAAACAAGGAGAGCATAATTGATTTCATTTAAATATAAGCAATTTGTTTACTTATATGGCCTTGAAGAAACACAAACATCTTGATAACTCAAACTGATTTATGCATTTAATAAGTGACAAAGACTTCTAGCATATACAGTGCACATACACTTCATGAGTTTACTAGCCCTCGTTGATAATTTAGTAAGTAATTTAACACCAATTAAACTACCAAACATTTTGGCACCATTGTTGGGGAAGTGTATATAGGTGTGATTTTCTTTTCATTAAAAAAAAACTCAATCACCTACCAACTCCACTATATCAAGTGATGTAGTAAGAGCCACACATCCACATCATGAATTCTTATTTTTGTAGGTAGAAGAAGAGGTTAAATAAAAGAGGTTGAAGAAATGGATGGAAATGATGACGATGAGGAATATACTTTTGGATTTCCCATTCAAGAAACTGACGTCAATGGTGATATGAAGAAAATCCCTCCATCTGCACTTCCTAACTTCAAAGGTATGAGATCAGAAGACCCGAAAACCTTTCTTTTTGAATTTGAAATAATTTGTAGATCTTATGGATACTCATTACACATTCAGAAATTGAATTTGTTTCTAGAAACATTGAAGGATAAAGCTCTTAGATGGTTCATGACTTAGGAACATGACCTTAAAGAGTATATTTAAGGACATGGGATGATATGAAAAGAGTATTTTTGGAAAAATATAAAGATTACTGTATACACCATGACCTTAGAAATGAAGTCTTTAAGATGAACAAAAAAGTGGATGAAAGCCTAGAAGATTTAGTGGAGAGATTTACTTATAATATCAAAATATTTAAATTGCATAATTTAGGAACAGACATAATAAAATTCTCCTACTAAATGCTATAAGGGATGAATGGATTGATCCTCTTAACCTGGCGGGAAAAGCATATGTCTCTCAATTTTCATTTCAATAGATTTGTGAACTATGCAAGAACATATCAAGAGGAAAAGAAAAGTATGTAAGATCTCCTCAAGATCCAGTTATGGATAGAGTAAATAAATCGACATCAGGATTGGTAAGTCAACTTGAATTTAATAATTTTCTAGAAATTCTTGGTAATTCAAATGAACAAATTGATATGCTAAGAATGCAAAAAAAGAAAAAAGTTGAGAATGTTTCTTCATTTATATTATGACCTAAATGCAGAAAGAAACATGCTTTGAATGAATTTCCACTTGATAACATTACCATTTGTGAAATTTGTGTAGGATCACATACTACTAAAGATTGTCCATCATTACCAGGGTTAAAGGAAATTTACCAAGGAGCAAATCAAACACTGGAACAATCCTAATATGTAGCTCCAAGAATACCATGGTAGACTCATCAATCTGATATGATTCAAGATCTTAATTCACGTTATGCACAACAATCACAAAGTAATTAACAAACACCCTTTCCTTGGAAACCTTGTCCGTCTCAATCCCAATCTCAAAACCAATTTGGAAACAATGTTGTAAAGGGCCTTACTGAGGAAATCCACCATATCCTCAATCTTTCCCTCACTATCCTCAATACGAATATCAATGTTATCCATACCATTCACCTCCACCACAACATCAATTTTACCCTGAGTTGACCTCAATTCAACCTTTCCCATTACCACCCACATAAGCACCCCAAAGATCCATTCCCACTCCACTACCCGCACAACCATTTTGGATCCCCCATAATAAAACACCTCAATCCACTTACAATGTTGAGGTATTACAAAATGATTCTCTAGCTTCCATTGAAGAACAATAACAAGAAGAAGAAGATCCAGGTAACGCCCAAGAATCATGGATGCCCGTTGATAAATAACAGTTGTTGGAACCTAAGATTGAAATGTTTCATGCATGCTTATCACCATATTCTATGAATGTAGATCACATTTGTGAAGACTTGCATGGCATGATAACAGGGAGCCAAAGAAGACAAGATTTCATTGAATCTTGGTTCAAGACAGTCATTGTATCCCAATACTCCATTCTTTAGTATCTTCTAGCATAATCTCAATCAAGGTAGTTGATCTCTCATATACTGTTACATATCAAAGAGTATATTTCAAACCTACATATGAGTTTATCTATCATCTTGTTACCCACATGGTTCCATTGGAAGTATTCATATAATTGAACGATATTTCTTTTTCAAGTAGATTAGGACATATAAAAAATAAAAAAATAAAAAAGTACAGAAAAAAATAAGCCCTATTGTGAACAGTAGCTTGGTGGTGCAATTGGACATGAGCTTTTCTTGAAAACCAGGCAACTGGCGAGCAAAGTTCATAATAAGCTTTGCAATTTTATGATGGTTTCAATCTTTTATTATGGTTCTTCAAATCATTTTTGGTTCTATGCTCGAGTTGGTTGATGTGGGATTCCTTAAGGCCCACCTTCTAACAGAGCTTATCCCATCGACCCCAACACCTTATTTGGGATCAAGATCAGAGATTATTTGGAGTTTCTTGGAACTTGCATACATCAATTTGAAAGCCTCATCCTTGACAACAATAGGAATACAACAATGTCTCTTGATTGTCAAATCTTGCAGGTGACTCGACTTCAACAAATTCATTCGTCGCTATCAATATGCACTCAGGTACCTTGACACTCATTTACATTATTGGTGAGTTGTCTCGCATTGGTTAACTATTTTCATCATTGATTGATCCAATTATTTCTTTCCATGCTCGACTTTGACACATTCATTCGCATGGTAAGAATTGTACCATGAATTTTGGTTTTGATGAAGACTATATTGTTTTATGGAATCAACAAGAACTTGCAGCAGTATATTTTATTGGTTTCTTGTAGTAGCATGTTCATCTTGTTTTCATTCAACAACAACATGATGGCACCACTATAACACTTTTTTCATTCATTTTATTTTCAAGCAAAACAGTAAAATTGGGCCTATTTCAGTCAATATGCATTAAGTTTCATGGTTTCTACTTTAGCATGCAATACACAATCCAAATCAATAGTTCAAATTTGGAGGAAACAACTTTTTGCAAAAATTGACATTTTTTGCAACAACTACGGAAAGTTGCAGTTTCTACAGCTATTGCTGTAACAACCTTTTTTTTGTTGTAGCAGCTTGTTCCAGAGGCAATTTTGGTACAAATATTGCAAGATATTGGAGAAGAAATAAAAAATTTCTGAGCTCCTGGGTTTTCTTAGAATATGGTAAATTGAGTAAGACGTGGGAAGAATTCCAAAAAGCGCAATTTTCCAGGACTTTTCAGCAAGTTTTTAAGGCAGATTTTCATTTTTCACCATTGTGGACATATTAGGCCATATTTTTTTATTTTTCCACAGAAGTGTATTTTCTTCATCAAAATGAGATTCTGAAGGTATGAGGTGCTAAAAAAGGTAAAAATACACCATTTCCCTTTTGAAGCACTCAATTTGGCCTTAAAATGAGTTCGTGGCATATGTTTTTGTGCAACATTGGATGGCATGTAAAATAATTTTCAAATTTTTCAAAAGCTCAAGATTCAAGAATCTATTTGTGGTAGAATGGTTTTATTCCAACATATACAACTCCTACTTCAATGTTTCAAGTTCTTCAAAAGGTAAACTTGAGGTAGAAACATGCATAAGGATTTTTAGTTTATTAAAAATTTAGGAAAATGTGATAAATAACCACTTCAATTACCATTCTTACAACTATCTTCCCCATCATTGACCTAGCTCTCAACCATGATTAACTTAACCCTCAACCATATTTTCCATCATTGACCTAGATCTCATGCCAAATATATGCTTTGGACAATCTTTGAGAAATAGCTTGGCAATTTATTTTTTTCCATGATTGTTGCTTTAAAAAAAATAAAAGAATAAACTTTATCCTTGAGTACTAGACCTCATGAAGATGATTTTAGTCTTGAAACATACAAGATTTCTATGATTGAAATTAATATGTTAGAAATGCTACTTGGGAAGATTGGTCTTTAATATTTTTGCAGTTGTGAAATTAAAATCCTTCCATTTTAGCCCTTTTTGTTGTCTTGGTCTTTTCTTGGGAAAATTTATTTCATGACATCTCCATTCAGGTTGAAAAAGTTTTCTAAATAAGAAATATCTGCTTCATAAGTCATATTGCTCATCATTAATAAGGACATATTCATAGCTACTTTTCCAATGGAATTATTGAGGAAACTTTAAGGTGGAAATTACTATGTTTGTGTTCAAGACATATTTCAATATTGTTGCCTATGTTACAGAGAATATGGCTATGTCATAATAGTAAAAACAAAGTATAAACATGAAACTGTCAAAGTAAAACAACTCCTTGCCTTGTTTGAATAAAAGAAAAGATTTATAAGGGTAAGATCGCTATCATTTGTGTACAATTTGTGGGGCCATAACGAAAAGGTAAAAGAGGTAATTAAACATGAAGAGCATGTGGATGAAGAATACATTGAAAAATCCCTTGGAGAAGAAAGCAGTCAAGCAATAAATCTTGAAGACCAAGTCTTGATCAACCGATTGTTTTGAAGACTTAATATATGTCATGATGGATTTCTCAGTCATATTGTAAGGCATTTCATGGGATATTGCATCATTTGATAGAGTTCTAAAATTTTCATGTTTTGCATGAGGAGATTAGCATGATGATTCTTACATTGAACTTTGAAGACAAGATAATGGAATGGTTTAAGGATCTTGGAAAACTTCAAGAGTGGTATGTTCACTAAAACTTTATTCCTTGATTCCAATATGATATTTCATGACACATTCTCTTGTTTATTGTTCAAATAAGGTTGAAGTAGGTTAATTTTAGTAGTTGAGTCTAATCTCATTCTTTCAAATCAGACAACAATCAAGAAATTATTCGTCTCAAAACAAACAATTGTTCAAAGAAAGTCAAGTAATTTCCAAAGATACATTATGGAGAAAATATGTTCATCATTTTTGTTGGTTCACTTCATTTGCATGAGGACATGCAAAGACCTCAGTGTGGGGGAGATGTTGGGTCACTTGTATTTGTCATTCATTAAGCCATTACTTCCAATCATACATTGCAAAATTTCACTCACTTGCCACCATTTTTGTTGGAATTTTGATGAATGTGTTGTACTTGATGGCAACCCTCTTGTAGCGGAACAACTCTCTTATACATGATAACTAGATGAACTTTCAAAAGAGATATCAAATGTGACAGGATACATGGGAAGCAGGGCAGCTCAAAGGAATCAGTTCAGATGTAATGTAGAATGACAACTCATTAAGATGACAGTTCTCGGTATGGAAAGTTAGTTTTGCCATCAAGTCCAAAGGGGGAGATTGTTGGAATTATGGTACAGGTATTGTCCTTGATAGCAACCTACTAAGATAACAGATCACAATTCAGTCTCACAAAATGAAGAAAAAGAGATATACGCAGGTTCCCCTTGGTAAAGCCGCGTATACATGTAGGTTAGACGACCAAAATGTGCATATATGTATACACGCACTTTCATGCAAGGAAAAGCGCATACATTTGGTTTTGGTCCGTGGTATTTAGACCATGGTATTGGTCCAAGGTATCTTCTTTGACGTATTGGCCCCTGGTATTTGGTCCAAGTTATTGGTTCTAAGTGGTTTTGGACATGGTATTGAGTAAGGCCTTAGAATATAAAAGGAGGAGAAGATCATTAGGCAAAGGCACTGAAAAAGTCTTGAATATCTAATGAAGTGGGAAATCCAGTATGCAGGTTATGGGTTCCTGATGCATTGCTTGATCTGAATCTATGAAGAATCTCAGCAGTTGATGGAGGACAAGTTGTAATGATGGAGCGAGATCTTATGGCTTGGAATGAATCATCTCTATATGGTTTTATCATGCTTATTCTAGATCTATAATTTGACGCATGTAGTGTTCTGTAAATATTATGATATGGGTATAACTCAAGTTTTGAAAAGCTGCAAATCATGAATGCATATTTACAGATGTATACGTTGGTTAACTATGATAAAAGCGCATACATACGCAGGTTAGATACATCCAAATAGCGTATACCATATAAACTATGATGTTTGAAGTTACAGGTGCTTCTGGTTGTTGATGAAAAGTTCTGAGTTATGGTGACTGTTTACTAGTGTCAGTATTCTGCATATTCAGATTGGTTGATTGTGTTTAGCTTTAGGGTTGATGGATGAGATCTAATCATAATGACTTATCTTTATGTGATCTGATGGATTAGATCTGGTTGCTAACAACGTATTATCCTAGTATATGTAATAATCTAGGTATGTCTGAAGTCAGGAAGTGCAACGAAGTTATAAGTAAGTATTTAATTACATATACACTGGTTCCCTTTTTTGAAGTTGCGTATATACGCTGGTTTGGCTCTTCCAAGTAGCGTATGCACTCTGATGCATGATTTTGATGATACAGTTAGATCTGGACATTGTTGCAGAGTTCTTTGTTCTGCTCTGTGTTATGGTGACTGCATTTTGTTGACAGGGTTCAATGATTCAGTATTGGGTGATTTAGAGATTGATGATGCAAGTGGTTGTGCTTCAATGATATTGATGGGTCCAGTATGAAAATTGGATGAAACGTGGCTGTCAGATTATGAAGTTGAGTTCCACGAGTATCCAGTTTGAAAATTTATGAAACATGGTACCTGGAGGAAGAAAGAGAATGTTGTAGCCTTCTGTAGGTCGGCACCTACGTATTAGTACATCAGCTAGTACAAGAGCTAAGGGGGTTGTAGCTCCCTTCCATGAGAAGCTGGAGAATGAGAGAAGGTTGTAGCCTTCTGCAATTAGAAGCCTACGTACTGGTCTAAGACTGCTCAAGTACAAAAATATTGTAAAAGGAAGTTTCTTATTAAAAGAAGATAGAGACGAATTGCAGCAGGTGGTTTTCACCCACATTGGATTTCCACCTTACAATCGTCGTGTTCATGTGTGCCTCTTGTGTGTGATGATCTGTTATGTTTTACTGCACCTGTTTACTATTCATATGGTTAATGAAGTTCTAATGCACTAAATAAATATCAACATTTATTGGATTAACTAAATCATAAGTTTAATGGATATATTCTTGTTGCGTTAGACACAGTTGCGTGTACACACAAGTTCCCTTAACTGAAGTGGCATATATAACTTTGAGTATGGAAATGAAAAATTATTGATTTGATAATACTGATTCATCCCCCCTCTTAGTATTATTTCCAACAATTGGTATCAAAGCAGGTCCTTTGGTAGAAGCTTGATCGCTTGAAGGAGATCCATAGAATAGTGGGAAAGAAGCTAAAGAAGAAAGTGCCTCAGAAGAAGAAGACAACTCCGAGGAACTATGACAATGGGGAATCAATTGGGGGATATGTGGAAGCAACACTTCAGATTCAGAATCACCTCAGAATGAAGATGAACAAGCAAAAGAACTATCGGGTATGAATATGTTATCATCTAATGATACACTTCTCCATCCATTTGAAGATGATGGAAGTGATAGAGAAACAATTGAATTTGCTCTTATGGGTGAAAAGGAAAGATATCATATAGAGGCAGAATTTAAAAGGATTACAGACAAAATTAGAGATCAACAAGATCTATTGCACAAAAGGGAATGTGTCTCCAAAGAAGAAGTTACCAAACTAAAGGCTCAACTAGAGGAAGGAAACAAGGTAAGGAAGATATTCAAGGAAAAAGAATACCAATGTCAAAAGTTGCAGGATGAAGTGACATCATTAAGAAATGAAGTAAATGAAAGGAGCACAACAATCAAGAAACTCAGAGATATATCTAGTTACTATGAAAGTCTTGAAGCTAAGATCGTCTCGCTAAAACAAGATCTTGAAGAATCAAATAAAAAAACAAAGAACTACTCCAAGCTCTTGAAAAGCAAGAAAACAAAGTTCTTGAATTGAGACATCTGTTGGAAGAAGAAAGCAAAGCTCAAAGGAAACATGAAGAAGAAGTATCTTGAAAAGGGAGAGCAACATCAGGTTGAGGTAAATATTCTAAAAGATAAATTAGAAGAAAAGGATAAGTTCTTACGATTTCAAGATAGTATTAAGATCTTGGATGATATTCTTAGTAGTCAAAGGTCTCCTGCTATCAAAACTGGTCTTGGCTTTCATGAATCTATTGAAGGTGAATCTAGTTCGCACAGTAAGACAAGGAACTCTAAATAAATGCTCAACAAGGAGATGAGAGGTCAATCCCATCAACAACCAAGGAAAGAAATTATTTAAAGAATTTTTTTTACTTCGAACTATGGAAGTGATAGTCGGTCAATTCATCAAATGAATAATGTTAAATGGTATGAATGTCATAATTTTGGACATGTTGGAGCCAGATGCAGAAGAAGAATGGTTCAAGACCATCACACAGAAAGATCATCATGTTCCAGGTACTTTAAGGGATAATGTTTCTCTTGCAATATGTTTGGTCACAAAGCTGTTGATTGCTATGGAAGGAATATGAAACATGTAAGATGTTATGCATGTAACAAGCTGGGACATATAGAAAAGGAATGTAGAAACAAATTACATGCACCATACCAAAAGGAGAAAACATCATCACAGTTAAAGATATGGAAGAAGAAGGAAGTACAGTCATAAAGATATGGCACATCACAATTTACATACATAACAAACTCAGAGGGAGCTGAAAGTGTAAAACTTCAGTGTCTTAAATCTCATACGCAATTTTCATGAAGAAACTTAGCATATATATGCAAGTTAGACACTGCACAGTCGTGTATATGTTAGTTTGAGGAAATGCAGTGGGACAGGCTCAGGAAAAAGGGTCTAATATGGCTCAGTCCATTATTTGCTCTGTTTGATAATGGTTACAATCTGCTGATGATGCGTGGAAATGTCTTGATACTTGTCAGATGTTTAGAAGTGTTTTGATCCTAAATTGATGATGATGATGTCTTGATACTTCTTGCTGATATATGCATGATCAGATCTGACAATAAACAAGATGACACAGGTTTAGGGGGAGCATATGCTTTGAATAATGTATTGTTGGCATTATGGTTAGAAGTCCTTGGTGATGATGCTTATATGGCTAAATGATACATCTTGCTATGATATGGTTATGAGTTATCCATGAAAAAATCTCATATTATTCTTGGGGTTACATAGTTGGTGTTCAGATCAGATTTGTGGTTAATTCTTTGATGATGCATATATGTTGCTTACATGGTGATCTTCATATGGATAAGGAGAAGTACAAAACTTGAATACATATCTTGATAAGGATCATGTAATACAACTATGATGTAGGATTCCTATAGTGATTGGCGCTCACATAGAATAAGGATCATTGCTGTTGATGATTTCAAAAAGTCTTGAGCTCAAGATACATAGTGCTATATACAATATGCTAGATACATGGATGATTATTCAAAGTTGCATTGTTGGAGACATGATGATGATGATTTCTTACCTATATGATGATAGGTTGATGCTTACATATGATTGATTGATACAGATGCGGGATGTTCCAGAGTGATGATACATGGATGGTATATAAGATCATGCAGATCTTGATGATGATATGACTATGGTGTTTTCACATATGATATAATGTGAATGATTTTGTATGACATATGTAGAATTGATTCATGGAAGGTTATGACGATGCTCAAAATCAAGAAGATGAATTGATATCTATATGCAGACATACCTTATCACAAGTTGATGTCATCTACAATAATGGACATATACAGGTTGTTGATCTGGATGTTGTTGACGGATACTTATGGAGCAGATCATACAATGTGTATGATAGTTGCTGATGACTATCATGGTCTTGTTTAGATATTTGGTCTCTGTTATAAATGTCATGTATATCATTCAATGAAAAGGTCATATCAAGACCCATGATGTAATAGTTGTCTCTGTCTATTATAGTCGCTTGATGAATCCCTTTTGGTCATATGATGTAATTCGTACCCCCACTACACATGGGAAGGATGATGTAATATTTCAGTCATGTATAAACAATTGGTATCTGGTTTATGCCCACTTGGTTGGGTGAATGAATGTATGTATGAATCATTGGTGATAGGAAGGTCAAACTCACATAGTTGAGTTTTGGAGTCATGTTATTTTCTTGGAAATATTTGCAGACTCAGCATGTGCTGAGGGGGAGTATAGATGTTACAGTACATCTCAGCATGAACAAAGGGGGAGTTCAATCAAAGATTTCAACATGTGCCTAGGGAGAGCATGATTAATATTTAGCTATTCAGATATGAAAGTCTTCTGCTCTTAGGGGGAGAAGATCTCGGTCCGCCCTTTGCCCTTGATGTCAAAGGGGGAGAGTGACTTGGTGTTGTTGTTGCCATCAAGTCCAAAGGGGGAGATTGTTGGCATTTTGATGAATGTGTTGTACTTGATGGCAACCCTCTTGTAGCGGAACAACTCTCTTATACATGATAACTAGATGAATATTCAAAAGAGATATTAGATGTGATAGGATACATGGGAAGCAGGGCAGCTCAAAGGAATCAGTTCAAATGTAATGTAGAATGACAACTAATTAAGATGACAGTTCTTGGTATGGAAAGTTAGTTTTGCCATCAAGTCCAAAGGGGGAGATTGTTGGCATTATGGTACAGGTATTGTCCTTGATGGCAACCTATTAAGATAACAGATCACAATTCAGTCTCATAGAATGAAGAAAAAGAGATATACGCAGGTTCCCCTTGGTAAAGCCGTGTATACATGCAAGTTATATGACCAAAAGATGCGTATACATATACCTGCACTTTCATGCAAGGAAAGGTGCGTACATTTGGTTTTGGTCCGTGGTATTTGGACCATGGTATTGTGATCCATGGTATTGGTCCAAGGTATCTTGTCCGATGTATTGGCCCCAGGTATTTGGTCCAAGGGTTTGGTTCTAAGTGGTTTTGGACCATGGTATTGAGTAAGGCCTTAGACTATAAAATCAGGAGAATACCATTAGGTAAAGGCACTGAAAAAGTCTTGAATATTTGATGAAGTGGGAAATCCAGTATGCAGGTTATGGGTTCCTGATGCATTTCTTGATCTGAGTCAACGAAGAATCTCAGCGGTTGATGGAGGACAAGTTCTAATGATGGAGCAGGATCTTATGGCTTGGAATGAATCATCTCTATATGGTTTGATCATGCATATTCTAGATCTATAATCTGACACATGTAGTGTTCTATAAATATTATGATATGGGTATAACTCAAGTTTTGAAAAGCTACAAATCATGAATGAATATTTACAGATGTATACGTTGGTTAACTATGATAAAAGCGTGTACATACACAGGTTAGATACATCCAAATATCGTATACCATATAAACTATGATGTTTGAAGTTACAGGTGCTTCTGGTTTTTGATGCAAAGTCCTGAGTTCTGGTGATTGTTTACTGGTGTTAGTATTATGCATATTCAGATTGGTTGATTGTGTTTAGCTTCAGGTTTGATGGATGAGATCTAATCATAATGACTTATCTTTATGTGATTTGATGGATTAGATCTGGTTGCTAACACACGTATTATCCTGGTATATGTAATGATCTGGGTATGTCTGAAGTCAGGAAGTGCAGCGAAGTTATAAGTAAGTATTTAATGACATATATGCTTGCGTATATATGCTGGTTCGGTTCTTCCAAGTAGTGTATGCACTCTGATGCATGATTTTGATGATACAGTTAGATCTGGACATTGTTCCAGAGTTCTGTGTTCTGCTCTGTGTTCTGGTGACTGGATTTCGTTGAGAGGGTTCAGTGATTCAGTATTGGGTGATACAGAGATTGATGATACAAGTGGTTGTGCTTTAATGATATTGATGGGTCCAGTATGAAAATTGGATGAAACGTGGCCTTCAAATTATGATGTTGAGTTCCATGAGTATCCAGTCTAAAAATTCATGAAACGTGGTACTTGGAGGAAGAAAGAGAAGGTTGTAGCCTTCTGTAGGTCGGCACCTACGTACTAGTACATCAGCTAGTACAAGAGCTAAGGGGGTTGTAGCTCCCTTCCAGGAGGAGCTAGAGAACGAGAGAAGGTTGTAGCCTTATGCAGGTAGAAGCCTGCGTACCGATATAAGACTGCTCCAGTACAAAAATATTGTAAAAGGAAGTTTCTTATTAAAAGAAGATAGAGATGAATTGCAGCAGGTGGTTTTCACCCACATTGGGTTTCCACCTTACAATCATCGTGTTCATGTGTGCCTCTTGTGTGTGATGATATGTTCTGTTTTACTGCACCTATTTACTATTCATATGGTTAATGAAGTTCTGATGCACTAATTAAAAATCAACATTTAGTGGATTAACTGAATCATAGGTTTACTGGATATACTCTTGTTGCAATAGACAAAGTTGGGTGTACACGCGGGTTCCCTTAAGTAAAGTAGCGTATATAAATTTGAGTATGGAAATGAAAAATTATTGATTTGATAATATTGATTGACACCCCCCCCCCCCTCTCTCAGTATTATCTCCAACAATTGGTATCATAGCAGGTCCTTTGGTAGAAGCTTGATCGCTTGAAGGAGATCCGTAGAACAATGGGAAAGAAGCTAAAGAAGAAAGCGCCTAAGAAGAAGAAAAAATCTCAGAGGAACTATGACAGTGGGGGAATCAATTGGGGGATATGTGGAAGCAACACTTCAGATTCGATAATCACCTCAGAATGAAGATGAACAAGTAAAAGAACTATCAGGTGTGAATCTGTTATCATCTGATGATACATTTCTCCATCCATTTGAAGATAATGGAAGTGATAGCGAAACAAATGAATTTTCTCTTATGGGTGAAAAAGAAAGATATCAAATAGAGGCAAAATTTAAAAGGCTTAAAGAAAAAATTAGAGATCAACAAGATCTATTGCACAAAAGGGAATGTGTCTCCAAAGAAGAAGTTACCAAACTAAAGGCTCAACTAGAGGAAGGAAACAAGGTAAGGAAGCTATTCAAGGAAAAGGAAGATCAATGTCAAAAGTTGTAGGATGAAGTGACATCATTAAGAAATGAAGTAAATGAAAGGAGCACAACAATAAAGAAACTCAGAGATATATCCAGTTACTATGAAAGTCTTGAAGCTAAGATCCTCTCACTAAAAGAAGATCTTGAAGAATCAAATAAACAGAACAAAGAACTACTCCAAGCTCTTGAAAAACAAGAAAACAAAGTTCTTGAATTGAGACATCTATTGCAAGAAGAAAGAAAAGCTGAAGGAAACATGAAGAAGAAGTATCTTGAAAAGGGAGAGCAACATCAGGTTGAGGTAAATATTCTAAAAGATAAATTAGAAGAAAAGGATAAGTTCTTATGATTTCAAGATAATACTAAGATCTTGGATGATATTCTTAGTATTCAAAGGTCTCCTGCTATCAAAATTGGTCTTGGCTTTCATGAATCTATTGAAGGTGAATCTAGTTCACACAGTAAGACAAGGAGCTCTAAAGAAATTCTCAACAAGGAGATGAGAGGTCAATCCCATCAACAACCAAGGAAAGAAATTATTCAAAGAAATTTTTTTACTCCAAACTATGGAAGTGATAGTCGGTCAATTCCTCAAATGAATCATGTTGAATGTTATGAATGTCATAATTTTGGACATGTTGCAGCCAGATGCAGAAGAAGAATGGTTCACGACCATCACACAGAAAGATCATCACGTTCTAGGTACTTTAAGGGATATTGTTTCTCTTGCAATATGTTTGGTCACAAAGCTGTTGATTGCTATAGAAGGAATATGAAACTTGTAAGATGTTATGCATTTAACAAGCTGGGACATATAGTAAAGGAATGTAGGAACAAAGTACGGGCACCATACTAAAAGGAGAAAACATCGTCACACTTGAAGATATGGAAGAAGAAGAAGGAAGTACAGTAAAAAAGATGTGGCACAACACAATTTATAGACATAATAGACTCAGAGGGAGTTGAAAGTGTAAAACTTCAGTGTCCTAAATCTCATACACAATTTTCATGAAGAAACTTAGCGTATATACACGAGTTAGACACTGCACAGTCGCATATATGCTAGTTTGAGGAAAAGCAGTGGGACAGGCTCAAGAAAAAGGGTCTAATATGACTCAGTCCATTATTTGCTCTGTTTGATAATGGTTATAATCTACTGATGATGCGTGGAAATGTCTTGATACTTGTAAGAAATTTAGAAGTGGTTTGATCCTAACTTGATGATGATGATGCCTTGATATTTCTTGCTGATTTATGCATGATCAGATATGACAGTAAACAAGATGGCACAGGTTCAGGGGGAGCATATGCTTTGAATAATGCATTGTTGGAATTATGGTTAGAAGTCCTTGGTGATGATGCTTCTATGGCTAAATGATACATCTTGCTATGATATGGTTATGACTTATCCATGACAAAATCTCATATGATTCTTGGGGTTACATAGTTGGTGTTCAGATTAGATTTGTGGTTGATTCTTTGATGATGCATATATGTTGCTTACATGGTGATCTTCATATGGATAAGGAGAAGTACAAAAATTGAATACACATCTTGATAAGGATCATATAATACAGCTATGATGTAGGATTCCTATAGTTCTTGGCACTCACATAGAATAAGGATTGTTGCTGTTGATGATTTCAAGAAGTCTTGAGCTCAAGATACATAGTGCTATATACAATATGCTGGATACATGGATGATTATTCAAAGTTGCATTGTTGGAGACATGATTATGATGAGTTCTTACCTATATGATGATAGGTTGATTCTTACATATGATTGATTGATGCAGATGAGGGATGTTCCCGAGTGATGATACATGGATGGTATATAAGATCATGCATATCTTGATGATGATATGACTATGGTGTTCTTCACATATGATATAATGTGAATGATTTTGTATGACATATGTAGAATTGATTCATGGAAGGTTATGATGATGCTCAAAATCAAGAAGATGAATTGATATCTATATGCAGACATACCTTGTCACAGGTTGATGTTGTCTACACTAATGGACATATACATGTTGTTGATCTGGATGTTGTTGACGGATACTTGTGGAGCAGATCATACACTGTGTATGATAGTTGCTGATGACTATCATGGTCTTGTTTAGATATTTGGTCTCTGTTATAAATGTCATGTATATCATTCAATGAAAAGGTCATATCAAGACCCATGATGTAATAGTTGTGTCTGTCTATTATAATATCTTGATGATCACATGGGAAGGATGATGTAATATTTTAGTCATGTATAAACAATTGGTATCTGATTTATCCCCACTTGGTTGGGTGAATGAATGTATGTATGAATCATTGGTGATAGGAAGGTCAAACTCACATAGTTGAGTTTTGGAGTCATGTTATTTTCTTGGAAATATTTTCAGACTCAGCATGTGCTCAGGGGGAGTATGGATGATACAGTACATCTCAGCATGAACAAAGGGGGAGTTCAATCAAAGATTTCAACATGTGCCTAGGGAGAGCATGATTAATATTTAGCTATTCAGATATGAAAGTCTTCTACTCTTAGGGGGAGAAGATCTTGGTCTGCCCTTTGCCCTTAATGTCAAAGGGGGAGAGTGACTTGGTGTTGTTGTTGCCATCAAGTCCAAAGGGGGAGATTGTTGGCATTTTGATGAATGTGTTGTACTTGATGGCAACCCTCTTGTAGCGGAGAAACTCTCTTATACATGATAACTAGATGAATCTTCAAAAGAGATATCAGATGTGACAGGATACATGGGAAGCAGGGCAGCTCAAAGGAATAAGTTTAGATGTAATGTAGAATGACAACTCATTAAGATGATAGTTCTTGGTATGGAAAGTTAGTTTTTCCATCAACTCCAAAGGGGGAGATTGTTGGCATTATGGTACAAGTATGGTCCTTGATGGCAACCTACTAGGATAACAGATCACATTTTAGTCTCACAGAATGAAGAAAAAGAGATATACGCAGGTTCCCCTTGGTAAAGCCGTGTATACATGCAAGTTAGATGACCAAAAGGTGCGTATACGTATACCCGCACTTTCATGCAAGGAAAGGTGCGTAAATTTGGTTTTGGTTCGTGGTATTTGGACCATGGTATTGTTATCCATGGTATTGGTCCAAGGTATCTTGTCGACGTATTGGCCCCAGGTATTTGGTCCAAGGTATTGGTTCTAAGTGGTTTTGGACCATGGTATTGAGTAAGGCCTTAGACTATAAAAGCAGGAGAAGATCATTAGGCAAAGGCACTGAAAAAGTCTTGAATATCTGATGAAGTGGGAAATCCGGTATGCAGGTTATGGGTTCCTGATGCATTGCTTGATCTGAGTCAATGAAGAATCTCAGCAGTTGATGGAGGACAAGTTCTGATCATGGAGCAGGATCTTATGGCTTGGAATGAATCATTTCTATATGGTTTGGTCATGCTTATTCTAGATCTATAATCTGATGCATGTAGTGTTCTATAAATATTATGATATGGGTATAACTCAAGTTTTTAAAAACTACAAATCATGAATGAATATTTATAGATGTATACACTGGTTAACTATGATAAAAGCATGTACATACGCAGGTTAGATACATCCAAATATCGTATACCATATAATCTATGATGTTTGAAGTTACAGGTGCTTCTGGTTGTTGATGCAAAGTTCTGAGTTCTGGTCACTATTTACTGGTGTCAGTATTCTGCATATTCAGATTGGTTGATTGTGTTTAGCTTTAGGGTTGATGGATGATATCTAATAATAATGACTTATCTTTATGTGATTTTATGGATTAGATTTGATTTCTAACACACATATTATCCTGGTATATGTAATGATCTGGGTATGTCTAAAGTCAGGAAGTGCAACGAAGTTATAAGTAAGTATTTAATGACATATACACTAGTTCACTTTTGTGAAGTTGCGTATATACGCTGGTTCGGCTCTTCCAAGAAGCGTATGCAATCTAATGCATGATTTTGATGATACAGTTGGATCTGGACATTGTTGCAGGGTTCTGTGTTCTGCTTTGTGTTCTGGTGGCTGCATTTTGTTGACAGGGTTCAGTGATTCAGTATTGGGTGATTCATAGATTGATGATGCAAGTGGTTGTGCTTCAATGATATTGATGGGTCCAGTATGAAAATTGGATGAAACGTGGCCTTCAGAATATGATGTTGAGTTCCATAAGTATCCAGTTTGAAAATTTATGAAACGTGGTACCTAAAGGAAGAAAGAGAAGGTGGTCGACACCTACGTACTAGTACATCAGCTAGTACAAGAGCTAAGGGGGTTGTAGCTCCCTTCCAAGAGAAGCTGGAGAACGAGAGAAGGTTTTAGCCTTCTGCAGGTAGAAGCCTGCATACTGGTATAAGACTGCTCAAGTACAGAAATATTGTAAAAGGAAGTTTCTTATTAAAAGAAAATAGAGACGAATTGCAGCAAGTGGTTTTCACCCACATTGGGTTTCCACCTTACAATCATTGTGTTCATGTGTGCCTCTTGTGTGTGATGATCTGTTCTGTTTTACTGCACCTGTTTACTGTTCATATGGTTAATGAAGTTTTGATGCACTAATTAAAGATCAACATTTAATGGATTAACTGAATCTTAAGTTTACTAGATATACACTTGTTGCATTAGACACAGTTGCATGTACATGTGGGTTCCCTTAACCGAAGTAGCGTATGTAAATCTGAGTATGGAAATGAAAAATTATTGATTTGATAATACTGATTCAACCCCCCCCCTCTCAGTATTATTTCCAACAATTTTTACCATAATTCTTCATGATGTGTATCTATATGTCTAATTGGTTAGTTAACATCATTTTCCTTTATTTTTAGTAACTTAAGAAGAATTTTGCATGGTTTTAACTAATGATAATTTAGCAAATTCAACTTTTTGTAGTTTTCTCAATTTTCGTAGCTACCTCCATGGTTGAGGTAGTAGCACTACTCTATAAGGAAATCTGGCACATGGAAATTGTTTCTAAAGGCTCCAATATGGATTTCTACTAGTGAAATACTACCCAGCTCACACATGTGGACCTCCAACATCAAATCAAGGGAAAAAAGTAGTAGTTTTGACCAGTCAACTTCAAATGTGTTTTATGAGCAAATGAAAGTGAATTTTAGAAAACAAAAACATGGGTTTTGTTTAGCATGAGCCAAATTAAGTTATTGTTGAGCATTTTTCTCAATTTCGTTACCATTTGAGATATGTTTGAAGATCTTTGGAGCATTATTTGGTATATTATGTGGATGTATAGTTTTTCAAATTGTCATTTAAGGCACAGTCAACAAATAAGCCAGAACAAATTGTTCTTTAGCAAATTTGTGGCAAGAAGATCATTATGAACATATTTGGGTTCATCTTTATCATAAAATCCTTCAAAACATATTTGATTTTATCTTATGGCATAATTTTTGCAATGAAAAATTGAAGATCTAGTTGCTTTAGAGATCTATAAAACCACTATAATCTATTTGATGGAAAAACTCTATTGTTGCAAATACAAGACTCTATTTGAATTGCATTACTTGTTGTGCATTCAAATGTGAATAATCATTTCATGAAATCTTTATAGCATTGTCTGCTTCTCATAGGAGGGGCCCCTCAAGACAGTATGGATTTTGTTTATTTACAATTAGTATTTCCGCACATATTTCTTTCAGTTTTTGTCAATTCATTCAACTGTTTAAGTTTTTATTTTTAGATATAGATTTGAAATTGTTTTACTAATCATTTTATTGATCAGGAAAGGAGAGATCTTAGATGCATATGGATAGAGCTTAATTCAAAATAACAGTAGGAATTTAAGTTTTATCATTGCAGTAGTTTTTAATCATAGTTTTCATGGCAATAGATTTATTTACGAGTATGATTCAAAGAGTGATTTCATTTAAGTACAAGCGTGATTCTCTTTCAAAGAGTGTAGGTTATGATTTTTATTCAAGAAAGTACGATTCCATTTGAATGAATGTAGTTTTCAAGAATGATTTTCATTTAAGAAAGTGTGTGAGTGATTTTATTTTAGACAAGTGTGAGTGTGATCTTATGAAGCAAGTTTGAAGTTTCTTTTAATATGATGAAAATGTTATTTAAGCAAGGAGAGCAGAATTGATTCCATTCAAATATAAACAATTTGTTTACTTATATAGCCTTAGATAAACGAAATCATCTTGATAACTCAAATTGATTTATGTATTTAATAAGTGACAAAGACTTCTAGCACATACAATGCACATACACTTCATTAGTTTACTAGCCTTGGTTGATATTTTATGTAAGTAATTTAACACCAATTAAATTACCAAATAGTGTTTTAGAGAGACCAAGATGGAGATATGGAGGGAGATATAGATATAGATGGAGGGGGGAGCGAGGGAAGAATAATTCTTGCACTAGATGCATTAATTTCAGTGTAGATGGTGATTTCTAATCCTATTCGATTGCTTGCATCGAAGGAGATAAATTGAAGGACATGGGAGACGAGAATGAAGTTAGAGAGAATGAGAGGAGTGAGAGAGGGAGAGTGTAGGTTTCAACCCCATATAGAAATTACCTGCATACGAATTCTAAATCACATGAAAAATAAAAATGCGAGAGCATAACACATAAAACACATA
>APFE030216227.1:122344-138522 GCA_000404065.3 Pinus taeda
TGAGGCATGGTTGATTGACTCAGGTGCATCCTTTCACTTCATTCCCCATAGAGAGTGGTTCTGTGAGTATGAGAAATATGATGGTGGTGATGTCTTCTTGGGGGATTAAAGGAAGGCTAGAATCATTGGTCGTAGAAAAGTAAAGTTGAAGTTGCAAGGTGGAAGGGTTAGAACACTTCCGGGTGTTATACATATTCCTGCATTGGCCAGAAATCTGATTTCTGTAAGCAAGCTAGATGATGCAGGTGTAAAAATAGTGTCCAAGAAAGATACCTACAATATGGTTCGGGGAGCACTGGTATTGATGCGGGGAGTTCAGACTAGAACTCTATACAAACTGCAAGGTAGCACTGTTGTTGATGGGTGCAACAGTTCTGTGGTTCCTGAAAGTGGAGCAGAAAATATAGTTCTCTAGAGAGAGGACCATGCTGTTGCATCAAAGGCTTGGACATATAGGAGAGAAGGGCCTTCGAATACTTCATGGTAAAGGTATGGTAGAAGGTATGAGTAATAGCTCTCTAGATTTTGATTTATGTGAAAATTGTGTATATGGGAAGCAGAATCGGGTGAGTTTCCCCACTGGAAGTAAGAGGGCGAAATAGATATTAGAGCTTGTGCACAATGATGTGTTTGGACTTGTGAAGGTTCCATCACTAGGTAATTCTGTGTACTATGTATCATTTATAGATGAATTCTGAAGGAATACATGGATATATTTCCTTAAGAAGAAATCTAAAGTCTTTGACATGTTTAAAGAATTCACGGCTCTGGTGGAAAACCAAACAGAGAAGAAGATAAAAGTGCTAATGACAGATAATGGTGGAGAGTTTCGCAGTAAGGAATTTGAATAATTCTGTAAGAAGTGTGGTATAGCACGACATAAGACTACTCCATATACACCTCAGCAAAATGGAGTTGCAGAATGAATGAATAAGATGTTGACGAAAAGGGCAAGAAGCATGCTCAATGGTGCTGGGTTAGGATAAGAATTTTGGGTAGAGGGGGTGGATACTGCATGTTACCTGGTCAATAGGTCACCTTCATCAGCGTTGGAGGATAAGACTCCATAAGAGGTATGAACTGGTAAGAAACCCTCTCTTTCACATCTGAGGGTATTTGGATGTGATGCATATGTACATGTTCCAAAGGAGAAACGACCCAAGTTGGATAGTAAATCTGAAAAGTGCATCTTTATAGGGTATAAGGATGGTTTGAAGGGTTATAAGATTTGGAACCCAGTAACAAGGAAGGTTGTGTACAACCGAGATGTGGTGTTCAGAGAGGTGAAATATGTCCTTAAACATGAATTCCAACCAAAGGAACCTGAGGAGATAGAGTTTGAGCTAAAGGAGGAAGAATAAGACTCTAAAGCAAAGGAGGAATCATAAGATGAAGAGCCACAAACTCCGCGTGTAAGAAGATCAATTCGAGAAAGAAGGTAGCAAGAAAGGTATAGTCCATCTGCTTTCTGCTCAAATTTTTCTTTATCTATTACTGATGATGATCCCAAAACTGTGAAGGAAGTAGTGGATTTAGAGGATGGAAAACTTTGGAAAGAGTCCATGGTTGATGAAATGGAATCTTTGCACAAAAATGAGGCTTGGGATCTGGTGGAGTTGCCGGCTGGAAGGAAACCCATTAGCAGCAAATGGGTGCTCAAAAAGAAGACAAATGCAGAAGGAAAAGTGGAGAAATACAAAGCTCAGTTGGTAGCAAAAGGTTATTCCCAAGTTTCGAGAATTGATTTTGGTGATATTTTTTCTCCTGTTGCCAAGGTAACTTCTATTAGATTACTTTTATCTATTGCTGTTGCTTTTGATTTTGAGGTAGAACAGATGGATGTGAAGACAACATTTCTTCACAGGGATTTGGAAGAGGAAATCTACATGAAGCAACCTGAAGGCTTTCCGGTGAAGGGGAAGAAAGAACTAGTATGCAAGTTAAAGAAGTCTCTGTATGGGTTAAAACAGTCACCAAGGATGTGGTATCAGAAATTTGATACATTTATACGGGGACTTGGCTTCACCAGAAGCAAAGCAGATCATTGTGTGTATTTTAAATTAATGGGTGACCGTGTTATTTATCTGGTCTTGTATGTGGATGATATGTTGCTGGTTGGAAATGACAAAGAAATTATCCAGGATTTGAAGATCCAATTGTCCTCCAAATTCGACATGAAAGATCTTGGTGCTGTAAACTATATTTTGGGCATGGAAATTAAAAGAGACCGGGAAAAGAGGAAGCTCTAGTTAAACCAGAGGAAGTATGTCGAGGCAATACTGCAAAGGTTTAATATGCAGGATAGTAAACCGGTGAAGGTTCCTATTCCTGTAGGTGTAAAGTTATCTGTTGAACAGTGTCCGAAGACACAAGAAGAGGAAGAGGATATGGCTCGTGTTCCATATGCAAGTGTAGTCGGTAGCCTGATGTATGCAATGGTCTGTACTAGACTAGACATTGCACATGCATTGGGAGTATTAAGTAGGTTTATGTCAAAACTAGGAAAGGATCATTGGACAGTAGTGAAGCAGGTTTTCAGGTATTTGCGTGGCACTAATGATTATGGTTTGTGCTACCAAGGAATACTAGGATTGGACAGAGTGTTGGATATTCATGGCTTTGTTGATGCAGACTGGGCTAGATATCTGGATCAGAGAAGATCTACAAGTGGGTATGTGTTTAACGTATTTGGAGGTGCATTCAATTGGATGAGTAAGAAACAATCTATAGTGGCACTATCAACTACAGAGGCAGAATACATGGCAACCACTCATGCAAGCAAGGAAGCAGTTTGGTTGCAGAGATTGTTTTCAAGTATGGGGTTAGTATAGGAAGCTATAAGGATAGACTATGACAGCCAAAGTGCAATTTTATTAGCAAAGCACCCTGCATATCATTCAAAGACAAAGCATATTGATGTTCAATATCACTTTGTGAGGGATATGATAGAAGGCAAAAAGGTGTTGCTGGAAAAGGTGGACACTTTGAAGAATACTACAGATGCATTGACAAAATCTATGAGCTCTGAGAAGTTCTACTGGTGTAGAGAAACAATGGGTGTTTCAGGGTTGGAAAAATGATTAAGCTCTCTTGTGGCCCCCTGTGGCCCCCTGTGGAAAGAAAAAAACAAGTGGGAGAAAGTTGGGTTGTGTTATATTCTTTCCATGTAGTTAATAGGGGATTTGAGGGGTACCTGTAACCCCACTTTATGGGGTCCAGGGTAGTGCCCTGGAAAATTCTATTTCTGGACCCTATGTTAGGTTGGGTGGACCCACCTATGGTTTTGTGCATGATTTTTGCACATGTTTTTTGGACACGATGGTTTTTCGGTCTATGGTATTGGATGTGATGGTTTTCTGTCCATGGTATTGGATGCTTCGACATGTATAAAAATGTATTGTAACATTGAAAGGAATATAATGAAAAATCAAGTTGGTAGTCCCGGTTTTGGGATCCAGTGGGAAAATCTATGTGTATATGTGTTATGCTCCCGCATTGTTTAATTTTTTTGTGTTTTAGAATTCATATGCAGGTAATTTTTGTATGGGGTTAAAACCTATAGACCATAGACATTTATGATCATATAAATTTCCTTGTCACCCAAAGGTTGGATAACCATTGAAAGGTATGAAGCATCCAGGATTCCAAATTTCTAGGGATTCCAATGAGTGAGAATCCCCCCCTACTATATTGTTTGCTTTGACTTCTAGATACTCATACTTAATAAGCCATTTTCTATGTATCTCTCTGATTTTGTCTATTGAACATTTTGTTTCCTGTATAAACACCATATCTGGTTTTTCTTCTTTTATTCTATTGTTGAGATTTCTTTGTTTTTACTTCCTATACTCCTTATGTTCTAGGTTGTGAGATTCATTATGAAAGGTTTGTAAATGAGTAACTAGTAAGATATTTCATCTTGCCTGAGTTAATCATGAGTTTCCCACACTCTGTCAGTAGCTCATTCTGTCTCTTCCTTCCTCTTTTCTTGCCTGGGTTCTTGGTAGAGTGTTCTGATGTTACCTCCATCGGTTTTAACCCTCTCCAGAGGAAGAGTTGTTGTATTCTGTCAAACTCCTCTTGTGGTAGAGAGTCAACCCTTTTGTTGGTTCCCTGCTCCAAGAACTTTTCTAGATCAAGATTCTCCCTCTCAAGAATCTCCTATAGTTCGTGGTCCTCCGTACCAACTTCACTTGGGGTCATCTCATGGTCCCTTCCAAGTTCCATAATGCTTGGTAGATCCTCCTTTTGTTTGTTTTTTTCATGTATGATTTCCATGCTGTCCTCTTTTTCCTTCTTTGCAGGAATATCCTTCAGTGCCTTGTCCTTTCCATTGTTCCCACCTTCTTCTTCTAAAATATCGAAACTATTCTGACTTGGTTGCTTATTCTCGCTAGGTTTATTTTGGTACCTTTTCCCCCTCCAATCCCTTTGCCTCCCACCTTGGTGAAGCCTTCCAGATCTTTGTTTGCGTTAGTTTTCATATTATCCTCCGTTTTGATGAGTGGGCAGTCTCTTAAGAGGTGCCCATGTTCATGACATTTATGACATTTGAATGGAACATGTTCATAGTCCACCGCCTGCACCCATTCCTCATGATATACTTCTAGAATAATTTCATCCAAAAGTGCTCTTGATAGGTTCATTTCTTCACATATTCGAGCGAAGGAGGTATATTTACCTCGCAAAGTTGCCTATGATATTTTTAGAAAATGTCCTCATTTCTTGCCTATGGCTTTTAAGGATTAAAGCATCCAATAAGCTAAAGGTAAGGAGTAGAGTCTAATCCATATCGGTACCGATGTGAACGTTTCCCGCTCCGAAACAAAATTCATCACCCATGGTCGCATGTAGAGTCCTACAACAACATAGAAGTATGGTCCTCCTTCGTGTTGGGTTGTGTTATATTCTTTCCACAACTAACCTACGTAGTGAACCGGGGGGTTAGAGGGGGGGTGGAGCCCCCCCTTTGTTGCGTCGATTGCGCAGCGGGGGGGGTCACGGGGGGCGGCAACCCCCCTGTCCGGGGGGTTGAGGCGGGCGGTTAGCCCCCCTCTACGGGGTCCTAGGCAGTGCCCCGAGAAATTTTTTTTGGACCCTATATTAGGTTGGCTGAACCTACCTATGGTTTTCGGTCCATGGTATTGGATGCTTCAGCATGTATTAATATGTATTGTAACATTGAAAGGAAAAGAATGAAAAATCAAGCTGGTAGTCTCGGTTTTGGGATCCAGGGGAAAATCTCTGTGCATATGTGTTATGCTCTCGCATTGTTTATTTTCTTTGTTTTAGAATTCGTATGCAGGTAATTTCTGTACAGGGTTAAAACCTACACTTCGAACACTTTGCCTTTATCCTATAGGTTTGTGAAAACCACTGTGAAGAAACCCTTGGACCCAAGATGTAGATTTATCTCTCCCTTTCGTTTCCAGTGGATTCTTATCGATGTGTATAGAGCCTTCTCCATTGGCCATATTCCCATGAATTTGCATATAACCGCGTAAGTTGCCATGTGATCTCTGTACACCTGTAGCGTTGGATCATTTAAGACCACCCGGGTTTTAATGGTTGACTTAGGTTTACAGGGTCCTGTCATAGTTTTGAGCTCAGTTCTTTGACTGATGTTTCCTGTTCTCTTCTCTCTTTTGACTTTCTCATGATTTTCTTCATGTTCATGAGATTTGCTGCTTTCCAGCTTTTTTGTGCTTAACCTCTCTGTTTCTTCCTCCATTGGTTTCCTGAATCGATTCAAACCCACCTCCTTGCTTCTGTTCATTACCAAATAACTATAGGAGGGAGTGGATCTCCCCCCTCCTTTCCCCTCCATTTTTACCAGCTCGCACCCACCGCTCCATGTTCAAAACCCTTGCTCCACTTCCTGCAAAAAGGGTGATTTAGTCCTCCATAGTTTCATTTCACTCCAAATGTAATGCTCTTATGGTCTCTTTTACTTACCTATTTCTAATCCTATTTGATTTCTTGCACTAAATGGATAGATTCTAGTGTAGATGGTGATTTCTAATCCTATTTGACTACTTACACTAGATGCATTGATTTTAGTGTAGATGTTGATTTCTAATCGTATTTGATTGCTTTCACTAGATGCATTGATTTTAGTGTAGATGTTGATTTCTAATCTTATTTGATTGCTTCAATAGATGCATTTATTTTAGTGTAGATGTTGATTTCTAATCCTATTTGATTTCTTGCATTAGATTCATTGATTTTAGTGTAGATGTTTTCTAATGTTATTTAATTGAGTGCATTAAATGCATTGATTTTAGTGTAGATGATGATTTCAGATTTGATGTAACTCAATGTATGATGGTACATTAACTTAAATTGATTGGATTAACAATGTGCATTGATTTTAGTGTAAGCACAAAAAAATGATTGACAATTTGCATTGATTTTTTTGTTATAGTAATTCAACCTATTAATATTGGAGAGCAAGAGAGACAAGGTATGTTGTTTACTACAATAGTTCAAGTTAAAGGATTGAATGGTTCACAATCTCAACTCTCCTTTTCATATAATCGATATGAAAAGATGGAAAAATAAACAAATAATTTAAATATTTTGTACATCTTACTACTCATTAAAAAAATCAAAATTACATTATTTCTTGTCTTTTGCAAAACAAACTATATTTAAAAAAAAATCATCAAAATATTTTGAAGGATATAAATTATTTAAAACATTAGCAATGAAATGACCAACATCCCTTTCTTTGTTTAACATGACTATATCATTCTCTTCTTTAATTTTATTTTTTTTGCTTGCCTTGAATGGTTTTGGATGTTTTGAGTGGTTTGTGTGTTTATGTCAATGTGTTTGGATTTGGATGGTATTTTTGTGAATGTTACAATTGTTATGTTATATTTCTATATGTGTATGTAATTGTCTATTAGTAATTAGTTGGTGATGAAGAAGGGAGACAATCTTGTCAATAGTTTGCAAGAGGATTGATACTGCACATATATTTCATTTGATTTTAGGTATCACAACTTTTGACAATTAATAATTCTTAATAGTGACCGGGTATTACTAAATATATTTTGAAGAGTAGTTTTAATACTTTACTGCATCAATATTACTTTTGAAATCATTTGTTTCATTGCTAATGTTTGAAATAATTTATTACTTTCAAAATATTTTGATGATTTTTTTAAATATAGTTTGTTTTGAAAAAGTCAAGAAATAATGTAATTTTGTTTTTTTTTAATGAGTATACAGATTTACAAAATCTTTAAATTATTTAAATTATTTGTTTCTTTTTCCATCTTTTCAAATCAATTATATGAAAAGGAGAATTGAGATTGTAAACCATTCAAGACAAGCAAAAAAAACAAAATTAAAGAAGAGAATGATATAGTCATGTCAAACAAAGAAAACATAATGTAAATTTCAAAGTATGAAGTTTATCTCAGACATATACATAATAATGATAATCTAAAAATGTGTCGTTGTCACCCTCAACTGGAACCAGCCTAGATCCATCTAACTCCAGATCTATCATGCGCCAAGAGGGATCAAATCCCTCGAGGTGCAAACAATTCCTCAAATTCCACACTCCAAAATGAAGGTTTACACCTCGAGGGATTTGATCCCTCTTGGCATATGATAGATCCAGAGTTAGATGGGTCTAGGATAGTAATAGGAAAAACCATTCAAGAAAATATAGTTACTTTATAATTAATTAATTATTAGAGTATAGGGGATGTGTAATTCCTTTCATGCTCAATAAGAAGTTGACATATGATGTTTAAAATAATATTACATTATTAAAAACATATAAAATATTTGAGTGTCCACCTTAAGTTTTATATAAAATTGAAAATATAGAAAGAAATAAGAGATGGTCAAACAATCAAATTAGGGTTTCAAATTTAGAAGTAGTTCACAAAAATATTTTTGGATGAAACCATCAGGAGGAGGGAGATTGTCCCCCTCTTACCACAACAAAGTAGCTGGAAGGGGCACAACTCATAATCCACATAGACCCTTCAATTCCTTATGTAGTAAAGGCCTTGAGGTCAATCCACCAACACTCAACAA
Organism: Pinus taeda; assembly: GCA_000404065.3. Lineage (NCBI taxonomy): Eukaryota > Viridiplantae > Streptophyta > Pinopsida > Pinales > Pinaceae > Pinus > Pinus taeda. The sequence continues at coordinate 130,403 of APFE030216227.1, forward strand.
AAATAATGTATCCTCTTCTTCAAAGGTAGTATAACATTAGTCTCCAAGAAAGGATTCAACACAACAAAATAGGATGAGTTCCCACATAGACCAAGCTGAAAAGGTTTGAAAATATCAAATAATGTCAACTAGCATAACATAGATTTAGGTACAATATATGCAGGATCATGCCTTAATAAATATGTTTATGGGGCTTTGGTCTATTGAACGAGCTTTCTTATGGTGGATATGAAATAAATGGCAGCCATTAGGATATGTGGAACTCAAACTAGGGTCTAAAGGATTCTTCACAACAATGTTTACAAACCTCATGTTCAATATTGTGTTGTCATTGCACCAAGATATGCTCTACAACCCAATATAGGCTCTACAACCCAATATAGGGAAGATGTGTAGGTGTAATGTAAGTAAGTAGGTAGGTATGTCAACATTATAAAAATAAAAAATAAATAAATGTCGGTCTAGTACGAGGGTGATGTTGTAGCAGTGTAAATTTTTGTAGACATTTAACATTTCAATGTTGACTCAATTAATAATAAATTATTAAAAGTAATCAATATTTTTTATTTTTTTTTTTAATAAAATTACAAATAATTTTTTAGATAAAAGAAAATCATAATATACAAATCACATTGTTGGGTCCTCCATTTTAGGGAAAAAATTTAACACATTTTGACCAAGTTTGATTGAAAGGAAGTTGCATCGAAAACTACCAAGGAAAAGAAATGAAATCAGTCAAGATCCGTCAGACACTGAAGCTGAAAAGAGGAAAGTGCAGAGAAATGTAAGTGCAACAAAGTTAACAGAGATCATCGAGGAAAGGAGCAGTTGAAGCTGAGTCACTGAACTCGCCAAAGAGAAAATAGTGTGGTATCCAAAGGGATATTCGATAGTTCAAGTGAGCAAGGTAGCGATGAAAGTTGATAAAAGTTGAAGGAAAAGACAATAGAAAGGAGGAGGCAAAGGCCATGTATTGAGATGTTATTGTTGTGTCAAATGAAGTCATTTTTGTTCTTTTCTCATCTTTCTCTCTGAGCTGAATCATTTAATGATAAGTTTGATTTTGCCTGAAGGGTTATAGTACCAGAATGTAATGATGTAAGATGTTTTAATGAATAGGGGTTGCAAGACCATTCTATATATTTGAATGTGTTGATTTATATGGGCTCTTTTAAGTTTTCTTTTTCATGGATATGAGTGTTGTTTGTCTCTTTAGTTGTGTCAAAAATATCTTTTTTTCTAAATGTTGCATGTATGTCGATATGATTTCCTAGTGTAGATGTGAATGTTATATTGTCGTTGTGACACTCCTTGATGTTTGGTTCTAGTCCCTTTTCTATCTAAGTCTCCATTGGGATAGTGTCCCCTGTGGTCAATTTTGGGGCAAAAGCCCAAGTTTTTGTGATGTAAAGTGTAAAGTCTCTGCAAGTTATGGTCACGGAGTGCGTAAATAGTAAGTGTCATAAAGGGATTTTCCCTTCTTTTCTATAGGTGTGTCGGCTTGTATAGACCTACCCATGGTCCGCGAAACACGGGATTGTATAAAAAGGAGAGTCTTAGAGAGTCTAAGTTTAGCCATAAGCAAAGAATGAATGTAATGGTTCATTAGAAGTGAAGAGCGAGGAGTCTTAGAATAGAAGAGAGGCTCTACAACTGTGTATGCAGAGGCCTAGAGTAGAGTCCACAACTGTGTGCGCAGGGTAGTATTGAGTCTGTAGGCAAATCTGAAGCATCAATAAAGACATTATTTTGGAAATATCTATGTTTTTCCTATTTACTTATGTTATGAATGAATGCATTTATGTTATGATGAATATTGGGTTTACAATTTAATATTGTATTAATGAATGATTCTGCATGATTCACATTGTTATATGAATGCAAATAATAATATCTGTTTACATGAAGAATATCTTAATGCATGCTAAAGATATTAGACACTTAAGTCGATCTAGGTAATAACAAACTTAGGAGTGATTACATATGTGCGTAAGTAGTTGATTCGCCTATTTAGGGTCTGCGAAAGACAGTAGTAAACCTTCGTGAAGGTCTAGAGGCTGGTAAGATGGAGTTATATCGATAAGCCTCAAGGGCTTATTGATCTGCACAAAGGAAGGCTTAGGGCATAAAACGACATCATCATCATCCCTGGGTGTGGAAACTTGGTTCCAGAATCCCCCCATACTACTTCGGGTGAGACTTCAGTTCGTGCTCCACGGATTGATGCCGAAAGGACCAGTAGTGTAGGGATTTGTTTGGAAAACTTAACTCCGAACCTAGGTCAGGACCCATTAAGCCAACAAATGGTTATGTTGCCAGGATCAGGATCTGCATAAAGAGATATGTGATGTCGCATCACTGGAATCCAACTAAGAAGGAAATTGAAGATTGGTTGGATAGAAAGATCCACAAATTTGCGATGCAAGAAAATAGAAATACATGATTGAAGAAAGAACAATGGTTGGACAGGTATCTGTACATAGAGATACATGAAGTTTTCTTCTATTCCTTCCCGTTTAAATTATACGAGTGGATCGCTAAATTGGTAGACAACCAGGGAAGGTGGAGGCTTGACGGTCCAATAGTGTGGACCCCAGAGTTAGTGCGAAGATTGGAAGCCTATGAAGATAAGATCATGCACACTGTCGATCACTGGCTTGATTGTGTCCTCGAAGGATTTGTGACAGAGTTCACGATCGATACCTCGGTCAGATACAATGAAGCAGAGTGACGCTTCTTCAAGGGACCGTAAGGTAAGTATTTAAGGTCTTTGAATACTTGGATTAAAATGATCTTTTGTGAAAAGAGGGCTATGTAATTACCTTGATGTTTGGAGCTACGTGAAGTGGAAATTTATTCAAGGATAAAAGGGGAACATGTCCTGAATATAGCCCGCTAATTGAGCCTCCTTTGAGTAATGATGAAGAAGCAGCACAAGCTTTTCCATGGAGCGTTGTCCAGTTAATAAGGTGAGGGTTCCCGTGCATACCCTATCCACCCACACCACCTCCATCTTCACCTCCACTGCATACACCTTCGCTCACACTGCCACCACCTCCACCACCATTCAATATGGAAAATACAGTGAATTTTTCCATTTTCAAGGGCTTGGGAAATGAGGACCTGGACCAGTTTTGGTTCGTTGGGAAGGCTGTGTGGCAAGCCCATAACATTATAGATGATCATATGAAGAAAGCGATGTTGGTTACCGCTTTGAAGGAACACACGCTAACATGGTACAATAAGTACTCCATTGATAAGACGACAACTACATTGGAAGACATTCAGACTGTGCTTAATAAGGAATTCAATAGGCCCAAATCTGAAGTGCAATCAATTGTTGGATTCAAGGAGATCATGATGAAGCCTGATGAGACACCCTGGGAGCTGGATCAAGGATTGAAGTGCAAGATCTATGAAGCTAAAATGAATCTTACGGATGGGCAGTATCGTGAATGGTTTGTGGCTTCGCTCTTACCTCATCTAAGGGTTGCTTTATCACAACAAAATATTGGGACCCAGGCGGAGGCCCTGGAGATTGTGATGAGATTGCACAAGACACCAATTCAAGATGCTTCTTTGGGAGTGCAACAGATTCATGCATAGTTGTAGAATCATTGCCTAGATTTCCAAAGTCTGAAGAAGGATAGAGCAGCTCGGCCAGAGGTGCGAAGAAGTTTGGTGTTTTAAATGTAAGAGTCAAGGGCATGATAAAGATCATTTCCCTGTCTTCAAAAATTATGTTGCAGGAGGAGGACTGATGCCTCTGAGGCTGAAATATAAAGTAGGGCCAAGTACAGGGCCCGCTCTATGGTGTGATATCTGTCAAATAACTGGAAAACATGCGATAAATAATTGCCACTTGTTGTAAAAATTTGTACAGACACCACAACAACTCTTCTGCAACTTCTACAAATCGGTAGGTCATGAGGAGTGCAATTTCTGTAGTTAAGAGTTAATGATGGAGAGAATGCCCGCGTATCGAATGCATATAGAAACTCAACCTCCAGATCAAGGCGTTGGGAGAGCACGAGGAGGATATCAGGGGCCCGGGTAAGGTTGAGGCAGAGGAAGACTTGCATGAGGTTGGGGACAAGTTATTTTCTACAATTGTTGAGGGCCAGGACACTATGCGCGAGAATGCACGAACCTGACATGCCTGTCGTACCGATACTCTACCCAGTTTGACCATGTGACGGGAGAATACCCTGTATTAATAACTAAGATGCGCAAAAAAGGGACATAGCCTATGCAGAACCTGCAGATGATGAGGGCTGAACCCCGCAAAGAGGATCCTAATGTGAATATTATGTTGCAAAGTGGAATGATGACTAGCGAAGATAAGGGAAAGCAGCCTGAAGAAGGTGAATGGGTCCAAAAAGCTCTAGAGAAGGAGGTTGGCTTTGATTTGGACCGCATGAAAGAAACCTTCATGGAAGTGAAGCAAAGCTTCGTTGAGGCTTATACCTCAAGAAGTTAGGATAAGCAGTCTGAAGAAATGGACCCATCCATGCTTACTACCTTTCTGGAGACTTGTATGAAACTACTACGCGATAGCAAGGTCGTAAAAGGATTACAGGAGTTGATCAACAAATGTGTTGGTAATGCTACTAAGGGAATGCGTGTGGTTAGGAAAATTGGTAAGGATAAGGAAAGAACAGGGCACAAGATGAGGCTCATCGCGTAAATAGGAGAGTATGAAATGGACCAAGATATTGTATATCTTAGGTCGGATGCAAATGTTTTGCTAAAACATACATGGGAGAGAATGGGGAAACCTAGGTTGCAATGATCTCCTATTCAATTGAGGATGATGAATCAACAAAAGATTATCCCCATGGGAAGATTGCAGGGAGTGACAGTCAATATTGAAGTCGCGAGCGCATTGGTGGATTTCAAAGTGAAAGATATTGTTGATGACAACAATCTCTGCCCCATGCTCCTTGGGATCGACTAGGCTATCGACATGAAAAGGGTGATCAATTTAAAGAAGTGGACAATTTCATTTGAAAGAAAATTGCTCCACATAGTAGTATCTTAGGACCTTGGAGAAGGACCATGCTATACTGAACTGGTCCGCGATTATGAAAGTGATGATGATTTTGACCAAATCTATAAGATAACGACATGAGATCAAGATTGGTTGAATCTGACAGCTGATGGACATAATGCATAGGACAACGAAATCTCATGCACATCAGATTTAGATGAGGAATTGGAACACTGGAAGAATAGATTGCACAAAGTGTCTACGTTACGATGTAACATGATGACCAAATCGTTGCGCTGCATATCATCAGAGGTAAGAAGTCTGCCTTATTATGATGGTTTAACTGACGTTGATAATTTTTTTGCTACGTTTGAAAGGGAAGTGCCAGAGAAGCATTGATTCTAAGCCTTAGATTTGGCACTGCGCGCTACGCCTGCAAGATGGTAGGGTACACATAAGGACAATTTTTATGGGTGGAGCGAATATATAAGAATGAAAAGGGTGTGGTTTGGTCGCTCGATGGTACAATTGACAGAGAAATATGACGAGAGGAGTGATTTGCACGATCACTTAGAAAAATGGATCGATGCTTATGGAGAAAAACCACAACCGGAGTGGGTGCATCTGTTCTGTCACACCTTGGATGTAATACCAATGAATTGGTACTTGAATATAGAGCTTCACCATGGCACGAACGAATGGGATATTCTAAGATAAGGATTTTTGATGATCTTTAGAATCTCGCAGGATCCCTTGGATTTGATTCAACCAGATTGGACCACCGAGCTTCGCCATGCACTGGAGTGCTACAACATGACTTCTGAAGAAGAAGAGTGTAGGTTTTAACCCCGTATAGAAATTACCTACATACAAATTCTAAAACAAATAAAAGAAACAATGTGAGAGCATAACACAAAAAACACATATACACAGAGATTTCCCCTAGATCCTAAAACTAGGACTACCAGCTTGATTTTTCATTATGTTCCTTTTAATGTTATGATACATATTTATACATGCCGAAGCATCCAATACCATGGACCGAAAACCATCGTGTCCAAAAACATGTGCAAAAATCATATACAAAACTAATCAGCACAACGAAGGGGGGCTCCACCCCCCTCTAACCCCCTGGTTAACTACGTGGGATAGTCGTGGAAAGAATATAACGCAACCCAACATTCTCCCACTTGTTGTTTTCTTTCCACAGGGGGCCACAAGAGAGATTAGTCATTTTTCCAGCCCTGAAACACCCATTGTCTCTCTACACCAAGAGAACTTCTTAGAGCTCACAAATTTTGTCAATGCATCTGCAGTATTCTTCAAAGTGTCCACCTTTACCAGCAACACCTTTTTGTCTTCTATCATATCCCTCACAAAGTGATGCCGAACATCAATGTGCTTTGTCTTTGAATGATATGTGGGGTTCTTTGCCAAGAAATTTGCACTTTGGTTGTCATAGTCTATCCTTATACCTCCTTGTACTAACCCCATACTTGAACACAATCTCTGCAACCAAACTGATTCCTTGTTTACATGAGTGGCTGCCATGTATTCTGCCTCTGTAGTTGATACTGCTGCTACAAATTATTTCTTACTCATCCAAATGACTGCACCTCCAAATAAGTTAAACATACCCACTTGTAGATCTCCTCTGATCCAGATCTCCTACCCAGTCTGCATCAACAAAGCGATGAATATCCAATACTTTGTCCAATCCTAGTCTTCCTTGGTAGCACAAACCATAATCACTAGTGCCACGCAAATACTTGAAAACCTGCTTCACTGTTGTCCAATGCTCCTTCCCTGGTTTTGACATAAACCTGCTCAATATTCCCACTGCATGTGCAATATCTGGTCTAGTACAGATCATTGCATACATCAGGCTACCAATTGCACTTGCATATGGAACATGGAACATGTCCTCTTCCTCTTATTTTGTCATGGGCCGTTGTTCAGCAGATAACCTCACACCTACAGAATAGGAACCTTCACCGATTTACTATCCTACATATTAAACCTCTGCAGTATTGTCTCGACATACTTCCTCTAGTTTAACCAGAGCTTCCTGTTTGTACAATCTCTTTTAATTTCCATGCCCAAAATATAGTTTGCAGCACCAAGATATTTCATGTCAAACTTTGAGGACAACTGGGTCTTCAGATCCTGGATAATTTCTTTGTCATTTCCAACTAGCAACATATCATCCACATACAAGACCAAATAAATAACACGGTCACAAATTAATTTAAAATACACACAGTGATCTGCTTTGCTTCTGGTGAAGCCAAGACGCCATATAAATGTATCAAATTTCTGATATCACATCCTTGGTGATTGTTTTAACCCATACAAAGACTTCTTTAACTTGCATACCAATTCTTTCTTACCCTTCACTGCAAAGCCTTCAGGTTGCTTCATGTAGATTTCCTCTTCCAAATCCCCGTTGAAAAATGCTCTTTCAATCGATCTATTCTACCTCAAAATCAAAAGCAGCAGCAACAGATAAAAGTAATCTAATAGAAGTTACCTTGGCAACAGGAGAAAAAAATCACCAAAATCAATTCCCGGCACCTGGGAATAACCTTTTGCTACCAACCGAGCTTTGTATTTCTCCACCTTCCCTTCTGCATTTGTCTTCTTCTTGAACACTCATTTGCTGCCAATGGTTTCCTTCCAGCCGACAACTCCACCAGATCCCAAGCCTCATTTTTGTGCAAAGATGCCATTTCATCAACCATGGCCTCTTTCCAGAGTTTTCCATCCTTTGAATCCACTGCTTCCTTCATAGTTCTGGGATCATCATTAGTAACAGACAAAGCAAAATTTGAACAAAAATCAGATGGACTATACCTTTCTGGCTGCTTTCTTTCTCGAACTGATCTTCTCACAACCGGAGTTTGTGGCTCTTCATCTTTTGATTCCTCCTCTACTACAAAGTCTGATTCTTCCTCCTTTAGTTCAAACTCTATCTTCATAGATTCCTTTGGTTGGACTTCATGTTTGATAACATCTTTCACCTCTCTAAACACCACATCTCGACTATACACAGCCTTCCGTGTGACTGGGTTCCAAAGCTTATAACCCTTTAAACCATCCTTATACCCAATAAAGATGCACTTTTCAGATT